>VYZT01062145.1:0-122667 GCA_013400735.1 Pomatostomus ruficeps | reverse complement strand
GCCATGGGAAGCGGCGCGTTAAAGGCCCCGCGGTGCCCCTGAGCGGCCCGGCGGCCCCGCTTGCTCCCCGCCGCCCTCGCTCCATCGCCCCCGCGGAGGCGGAGCGGGCCCGGGGCTGCACCATGTCGGACACCCGCCGGCGGGTGAAGGGCTACACGCTCAACGAGGATCGGCAATGGGACGACAGGGGCACCGGGCACGTCTCCTCCAGCTACGTGGAGCGGCTGAAGGGGATGTCGCTGCTGGTGCGCGCCGAGTCGGACGGTGAGAGCGTGGCCGGGGCTGCCGAGGCCGCCCGGGCCGCTTCCCCTCGCCCCCCGCCCGGCTCCGGGCCCCGCCAGCCGGTGCTGCCACCCACCACCGCCGGGCTCGGCTGATGGTGCCTTCTCTTGGGAGACCCCAAAGGATTATTAGTATTGTTATTATTATTTCTGCTCTCCGTTCCTTCCCTTATCTTGTAGCTCCGTGCGAAGTTTCCTTATCCTCACAAGCCACAGCAGCGTTTGCTACCGTGGTCCTAGACTTTTCCCCTCCCAGTTCATAGAATTGTGGAGTATGCTGAGCTGGAAGGGACCCATCAGCATCATCCAAGTCCAGCTCCTGGCCGTGCACGGACACCCCAGCAATCCCACCCTGTCCCTGGGAGCGGAGTCCAAGTGCTCCTGGAGCTGTGGCAGCCTTGGAGCTGTGACCATTCCTTGGGGAGCCTGTTCAGTGCCCGACACCCTCTGGGGGAAGAACCTTTCCCTGATATCCATCCTAAACCTCCCCTGACTCAGCTGCATGCAGTTACCCCAGCCAGCTGCAGCTCCCCAGCCTGAACAGAGCTGAAGCCGTGACATGTGACGACATTTTGTTCGCTTTCAGAGCAATATCCTTTGCTTTTGAGGTGCTCTTTTTCACCCTTTCTTACTGCTGTAAAAAGTTGTTCGTTGCTCTTTTTCTCCTCAGGAATTCAGTGATTGTGTTCGAGTTGGGTGGCGTCCCTTGTCTTTTATTGCACTTTAAAGTCACCTTAAAGGGTATTTTTTAGAGGGGGAGGTACGTGCTCCTCACTTTGTCAGCCGACAGGTGCTAATGTGCTAAATAAACCACCTAAGACTGGTATAAATTGCTCCGGAGCTGTTGCCAGGAGACATACACTACTTGCATACACAAGATAAAGTCCCTGCGTTTATAGTAGCTGGATGATTCACTTCTGAAGGGCAGCTGAAGGGAATGAAAGCAAGTGGCCCACGTGGCTTCTCTGGGCAAAAACATTTTTATGCTGGGCAGCACGTTACCTGCTGGAATTTGTATAGGTGGCCTGAAAGACCACTAAACAAGATGGTTCTTTCACCTGATTTCAGGAGGAAAGAGTGCCACAGTGGATTTTGGACTAAATTAGAAGAGGAAAATGTATTTTAATAGGGTTATTTCTGTTGAATTTTGTTTCACCTGGCTTATTTTAGGAAATTATATTTAAAGAAGGCGGTTCTCGTGGATTTTCTGTAAGATTTGGATTAAGCTGAGCATCTGTTGGCTGGCACGTGGGCAGTGGTGTGAGATGTGTGGAGCTGTTTGTTTTGTTGAATTCAGTAAATCTCTCTTCGTACCTTTTTCAGGTTCACTACTGTTAGAATCGAAGATAAATCCAAATACTGCATATCAAAAACAGCAGGCAAGTATTATTGCTAGGCTTTACTTTTTCTGGTTGCTGATGCTGAGGAATTGTTTTGTGCTTGGAGGAATTGTATTTTTCAGGAAGAAAGGAAAAGCGGGACCACATGGAATTGTTGATGGTGTTTTTTATAGAGGTGAAAAGCTTGCTTAGAAGCCTGTGGGTGCTAAACACGTCACATTCCAGAAGTTAATATGTGGGTCTTTTAGGAAAATACATTTTGGGCTTCAGGCTTTGAAGATAATATATGCAATTTGGATAAATATTGAAATCGTTACAGGAAAGACTTTTGTCTCCCATCCCGGGCCATCTGAAATTATTGCAAAATTGGGGAGGCAAAACTTTGGCCAGCTCTGTTGAAGTGTATTTATTTACTTCTTGAGTTCTTTTTCTGGAAATAACACGAAGGAATTTGTCTTTATGGGACTTCTTTCTTTGTTGTTGCTGTTTAGTTTTTATTTTAAACCCTGAAAGCTTCTGTTGTCCTGGGTAAGGCCACAAGCCATGGTGAGAGCTACCTTTCCTAGGAGTAAATCTTCTGCAAAACAAAGAAGTAAAACAGTTGGGAGCGATGTTAATAGATTATTTTTGTTTCATCCACAAAAAAATCAGCTTACTGAATCTCTTCTGCTTTTATTGTTTTCCCTCTTCAGCGTTAATTTTTGGTGTCTCTGCCTGCATTATTTTGATGGGTTTTCGGGAGTTTTTTCTGTCTGTTCCTTTGTTCTGTGGTAGGGTCTCTGTTCCTTTCATTCGGTGTTTGATACTGTTCTTTATCATTATGGTATCCAGAAGTGTTTCAGCACTAGAAAACAGTAATTTTGTTCTTCCTAAGTCACAGAGAGACACATCTTTAAGGATTTTGTTATAGTGACAAGTTACAGTATGACAATTTGAGAAAGAGACTTTGTTGACTCATGAGCATTGGTTGGCTCCCTTTAGGTTAGGAGTGAGGTGGAGTTTTGGGCCAGCCTTTCCAGGAGGTTGTTTGCTGTGGTTTCTGCTTTTCACTTGTTAGGTATTGGTGGCTGTAGGCTTTCCTTGGGTGGGCCATGCTGAGGAAGGAGCTCTGCAGAGCTCCAGAAGCCAAGAGTCTTGAACTGCTTCCTGTTTACTAGAGGAAACCTATACATAGTGAAATACAAATGCAGATTTTGTTGCTGTAAAGTTTTAAAATGTTTCCTTTCACACCCTGTTTCCTGAAACTACAACTAATTAGTTGTAGACCTTTTTTACGTAATTGGTAGCAAAGTTTCAAGTGATTTAAATAGCTTTTGTTGCCATTTTTCTTATGGAAAAGGTACATCATAATTTAGAAGAACTCAAGCCGAGGTTTATTTTGGCAGGCTTTTATTTCTGATACTAATGCTTTTGTGTCCTTGTGGCAGAAAGCGTTTGCTTCTGTTCACTCTTTAAGGTTTGTGTAACCTCGTGCAGCTTTTAGTTGACACAGAGCATTGTCCTCCAGTTGATCGTCTTGGATTTGGGGAAAGCCGCAGGGTGGTGCAGCTTGATGGAAAAGAAACGTGCCCTGCCTACACATCTGTCTTCATGTAAACGACTTGAGTGGACTTAGAGGGTACTTAACTCTTAATTGTGGTTTGCATAACAACGCTGTGTGAAAAAAGGAAACCAGCCACTGATTTTTTTGGTGCTGTGCATCAATCTGTGACTTCCAGTATTACACTGGTAGTGCCAAGTCGTGCTATAGCTGTTGACTAACCCCAAACAGGACAGGCCTGTTGCCTGCCTGCTCCAGTCATGTTTGTGGTTCCTGGGGAATTAATTCTGTCCAGGTGTTAGGCACACTGTCATCACGACTGCTTTCTCAAGGGAAATAGGGCTTGGATGGGACTTAGGTGCCAAGCTGCTCAGCATGCAATGTAAAATTATCTGTAGTTAGATGAATGCAAAGAACGTGAGAGCCTGAGGAGCTTTAGGTGCCCCTGGATTTTGGGCCATAGGCTTTGAGAGTTACACACTTCTGCTGGACACCCCATGTTAGCCAAAGGGCAGGGTCATATGTGTTCTGGAGGCTCTGGCGGGAGCAGTTTTAGAAGTTGGTACCACACCCGTTTGTTGTTTCAGCCTCTGCTTGAGGTTGCTGTTCCCTGGCAGAACCGGCAGAAGAGCATGTCCATGGCTGAAAGACGTTGAACTGCTGCAGGAATCCTTACTGGGATTGCTGCCTTCTGGTGTTACCTTTCCTGTAGGTGTGTTCCGTTTGCAGCTCTGAGATGAAGAACCTGTGCAAATCCTGTCTTTTGCCCAGAGTTGCCATCACTCCTGTGACAACAGAGTGCCTTGCTCGAGGCACAAGCAGAGTTCCTTTCGGCCAGGATTTAGCACGTGTGCAGGGGTGCTGTTAAAGGCAGCCTGAGCAGTTGCCGGAGGGCTTCTCCACTCCTGTTCTGTGCCAGCAGGAGCATTCACGTTACCGTGTGGCAGGTTAGGTGTAGGACTGAGTCCGTTGAAACATGTCTTCCTGATGGATTCGTTTTGATCGGCATGTGTTCCCTCGTGTGTTTCCCTGTGCAGCAGGTTGGAGCTGCCGTGCGGATGTGGTGCAGTGCAGGAACATGGAGAGGTGGACGAGCAGGCACTGTGCAAACCACTACCAACACTGAAGAGGGGTTTGAACTACTCTGAGTTGCAATTTTTGTTCAGAATTAATCTTTTTTTGTCTTTTTGTGGCTTCTGAGTGAATTAAGGAACATTGCTGCTGCTTGTGGACAGAGCAGCATCACCTCTAAGCAGGTGGGAGTGGTAGAGCCAGGCCTGGAAGGTGTCTGTTTGTCTGTGCTCTTTGTGGGTTGTCTGAGGTCATGCAGGAAGTGTGTGCCAGATGAGTACATCTTATATTGGTATTGGACAATTATTTTCTGTTGAAACCATCTTTCAGTCTTTCTGAAATATTTTTGGAAAAGCTTATGTAACTTCTGCTTTGTGTGGGCAGTACAGATTGTAACAAGTACCATTCAGTAACTCGAGAATTTTCACAAATTTTTGACTGCAGTCCCTGGGTGCATAGAGTCATTTCAAGTTACTGCATTAATTCTCTTACTTGAATCATCCTGGGCTATGAATAGACCTGCTGAATGTGTGTGTCCTTCTTTGTTCAGTGGAGCACCTCTGAGACTCAGCTTACCTGGGAGTACATTGGTTTTGAGTGTCAGGGCATCAGCACTTCCACAGAATGTTTCAAGATAAACATTTCAGATTTTGAATTCTGTAATAACCATAAAATTGTACTTAAGAATTATTTTTTGATTTATCTCTGAAATAGAACCAGATCAGGGAGTTGATGAGGCTTTTCAGTGCATGCAGTTGACAATTACTATTTTTCCCTTGAAGCGCTGTTGAATTGTTGACTCTGAAACGGCACGTGGTAAACACAGAGATCCAGTTGTCCTGAGCTGGAGATGAGGGGGGACAGCTGTGAGTGAAAACCATATCAGCTCGAAGAACTTGGACCAGTTGTGCCCGTGAGTCGGAGCCTGACAGCAGAGAGGCTCCCTATTAATATTTCTCACTGCAGGAGAAAAGTGCAAGTGTAATATAGGACACTGTAATATAAATAAACAACTCGCAACAGTGCTGAGACGCAGTGCATTGAGCTCCATTCTTTCCACAACCGGAAAACTTTGTTTCTCTAAAGAAATGTGTAAAAATCAGTAGGAAAGGAAAAAATACCCGTGTCTGTGCAAATTCCATTGTTTCAGAGCAGCCTGTGATTATTTTGGGAGAAGGACGCAGGTCTCTTGGTAGGCATTTTTCAACAGTGATGTTATTCTAAACTTTATTTTCAAAGAAAATAAAAAAGGTAAAGACAAAACCCCCAAGATACACAACTCCGTGTGGATATTGAGGGATTAGGATTACTGTAGATATGAAGTGAAGAATTAATGCTGTATCAGTGCTGCTGATGTTCATTCATGTTCCAATGATAGTTGTAGCATCTGGGACATTCTGTTTGTTGAGACAGAAGTGTGTTTCCCAAATAACTGCTGATGGAAGAGGAAACTACTGTTCCATGCCAGCAATCCTTCCCAAATGTTAGTCCCCTCATGCCTGGAAAGGCACGAGTGCTCCCTGGCCCGTGTAAGCCCAAATAACTGCATTTACAAAGGTCTGTTTAAACCTTACTGCTGCTGAAGCTTCCTAAGGAATATCAGGTATCTGTAGTCAGGTGTTTCTTTGGGTTTCCTTGCTGTCCTTAAAGATACCACTCTTAATATTTTGTGTTCACTAAAAGCAATGCGTAAGGTAAAGACCTAACCAGCCTTGATGAGTTGTGTGGTGAATATTGAACACTGTAAATGTAGGAATTAAATAACCTTACTGACTATTAAGCAAGGGCTTGCTAAAAATACTTCAGTATTTAAGAAACTGTGGCAACAGTTCAAGAAGTCAACGAACTTGGAATGTTGAACAGTTCTGCTGGAGGTCATCAGATGTACTGCAGAGTTAGCAGAGAGCTGCTCAGTTTGGGTATTTTTATATGAAGATGGGTTTGCTGTAGGATGGGGGACTGTTGTCTTGGTGTTGTCTGGGATAGAGTTAATTTTCTCCCCTGCCCCAGGTGCAGTGCTGTGGTTTGGATTTAGGATGACAATGACATTGATAACACGGGGATGTTTTAGTTGTTGCTGAGCTGTGCTTACCTTAAATCAAGGACAGTTGAGTTTCCCGTGCTCTGCCAGTGAGGAGCTGCACAAGGAGCGGTGAGGGAGCGTGGCCAGGACAGCTGACCTGGCCTGACCAAAGGGATATTCCACACCCTGGGATAGCATGGGCAGTGGATAAACTGGGGGAGTTGGCCCAGGAGGGGCCGAGCCATGGTGCTGAGCAGCTGTATTGTACGTAATTTGTGTGTAATGGGGTTTATTCCTTTCTTGACCTTCCTTTTGTTTTGCTGTAACTGTTATAATTATTCATTACATTTTATTTCATTTTTGAAACAGTTCTAGTCTCAAGAATAAAACTTCTGTATTTTCCCAATTCTTCTTCCCATCCCACTGGTGGGAGGAAGTGAGTGAGCAGCTGTGTGGTACTTACTTGGCAGCTGGGGTTAAACTACAACCACTCTGTATTTGAATGTTGGAGTACAGGCTTGCATTCCTTACAGGACAGCAGCAGGTGTCCTAATAAAACCTCTTCAAAAACCATTATAGTCTATTCAGAAATTCCATCAAAACTTCCAGGTCTGCCGTTCAAGCAAACAAATTGAATTGATGGAGACAGTAGTACCAGGGAAATAAAGCCCGACTCAAATGAAAATAACTGGCAAGATGGGTGTAACTTCAGTAAGAACTTACAAGTTTTATATTATTCAGGCTGTATGGCTTTTAATTCAGAAAAGAGTATTTGAGCATGAGGCATTATTTGTCATATTGTATGGGCTGTCTTAAAGCCTTTCTAAGGGGGAAACTGAAATCTTAGGGTTTTGTTTCTACCTTACTAAATATGAAAATACTTAAACTGTTTTATTGCAGGTTTTCTTAATCTAGTGTGGGCATTCCCGTTTCAAGACTGTTAGCTCAAGAAATATATCTTGCAGAAAAATGCCATCCTAAGTGGCTTGGATGTGAAAATCAGGATCTTTAAATATGTTTTGTATAAGGTAGCGATCATAAAATAGCAAAAGAGGAAGTTGATGTTCCTTATGGCAGAATGGGTGATTGAGTGTTTTAGTGTCTTATGTTCTTTTTTTGACAAGTGTAGCTTCAATGAAAATGATTTATTCTGTAGGCATTGGCTGTAAGGGAATAGAGATTAATATACAGTGCAGACCTGTTTCAGAAACAATTACCTTCTTGGTTTTATCTCAAACAGGACACCCTGATTGTTTGGTCAGAAGCAGAGAACTATGATTTAGCACTGAGTTTTCAAGAGAAAGCTGGCTGTGATGAAATTTGGGAAAAAATCTGCCAGGTACAGTAAACATGAAACATGCTGGTTTTTCTCAATATTTTAGTGTCTTGTGTGACTTGATGTATTTGTGCATCCTTTTTAAACCTGCTTGTAAAAGAAGCAAATATTCGTTATTATTTTTTGTGTAAGATCTTAAATTGTCCCTGCTTGGAACACGAGTTGTTCTTTTTCTAACTGAATGTCAGGCTTTTGAAAAATCACTGTAATGGTGAGACTCAGGTGGCTGGTGGTTTTTGGGAGGGGAGGTGGGAGGTATTTGTGTGATTGTGTTTATTGAAAATGGGACTGCCAGAGTTCCATGTTTTAATTGTCCTTCTCGCAGCTGGCCCAGGAAGTGGCTTGTTGGAGTGCAGTGGAACTGCAAATGTGCTGTAAGGAACCAGAGAGCCCAGATTCCATTGCAGCTTCCTTGGGACAAACTGGGCAGTTGAGATGTGTGGTTATTTCAGTTATTGACCTGCTTATTTTTGTGGACATTTTGGGATGAGCCAGTAACTGTGTGCGCTCTTTCCTTAGGTTCAGGGTAAGGATCCTTCGGTGGAAGTCACGCAGGACCTTATTGAGTCAGAAGAGGAACACATAGAGGAAATGCCCGAAACCAGTCCTCTGATTGACCTTCCTACTTGTGAACTCAACAAACTTGAAGAGATTGCTGACCTAGTTACCTCTGTTCTCTCCTCACCCATCCGTAGGGAAAAGCTGGCGCTGGCCTTGGAGAATGAAGGCTACATTAAAAAACTGTTACAGCTTTTCCAAGTGTGTGAGAATTTAGAGAACACCGAAGGCTTGCATCATTTATATGAAATTATTAGAGGGATTTTGTTCCTCAACAAAGCAACTCTGTTTGAGGTGATGTTCTCTGACGAGTGTATTATGGATGTGGTCGGATGCCTGGAGTATGATCCTTCTTTGGCTCAGCCAAAACGGCACAGGGAGTTCTTGACCAAAACAGCAAAATTTAAGGAGGTTATTCCTATTACAGACTCTGAACTCAGGCAAAAAATCCACCAGACTTACAGGGTACAGTATATTCAGGACATCATCTTGCCGACACCATCTGTTTTTGAAGAGAATTTTCTTTCTACCCTCACTTCCTTTATTTTCTTCAACAAAGTTGAGATTGTCAGTATGTTGCAGGTAAGTGGTTTTTCATATGGTCTAGATGGATTGTGTGCAGATAGATACCTGTAGTTGTAGCTTCAAAATGGATTACAGTTAATCACACGCACTTCCATTTGCAGAATGTTTTGAATGTTTCCTCTGCTCTGTGATACCTTTAATTTTGTATTTTGAAAAGGTATATTTCAGGTGAGTATATTAATAGTTTTTAATGCATTGTAAAGTTGAAGATTTTCTTGATTCCCAAGCAACATGCACCTTCTGGTCAAGTTTGTGTAGGTGTTTAGGGAACAGGCACCTTCTTGTATTTTGTATTTGGGACATTGTGCTGTTTTTGTAACAAATTCTGGATCTGTGATTCAAAAGAGCATGTTCGGAACCATTTCTGTTTCACTATTGTTACATCATAGTACTAATTTCAAACGTTTGTGTTATCTTAAAAATTCAGTAATTAGTTGCTGGGTTGTTTTCTGATACTGATATCCATAAGGATTAATTAATAAATAACCAAGCTGTTACTTTATGAAAAGCTGTTCTGCACACTTTGTAGTCAGAAGCAGGCTCCAAGGTGGTTGGGACCCTGGAAGGAGCCTTGGTGAAGAGCTGCATGAACTTCATGGCATTTTGGGGGTTTCAGGTGGTGCTGTGTTGTGCAAATTAATGGGTACCAAAGTGGCTTTTTCCTCTTTATCTGTGTCCAAAAATGGTACATTTGTGCAGGATAGATCACAGACCTTTGGGATGAGTGTGGAGAGCGTCTGTGAAACACCAAGAAGAGTTGAGGAGGAGAGGAAGGGAGTAAAAATGGTGGAAAGAAAAGGGATACTGGAGACATAACATACCCATATGGAATATGTTCATGAGTTCAGATATGGGTGAAATATAGTAAAGGGTTCTATAGAGGACTGGAACATAAAACTGAATAATTGCAGAGAATTGCATGAGTTTGCTATTTGGCTTATTTTTGCGTTCTTCTTTATGGCTTAAAAGCAGAAAGAATCAAAAAATTAAATCCCTCTTGCAAAATTAATGACTTTGTGTTAAATAAATTTTTCCTTTAAATTCTTTTGCGTATGTTTTCAAAAACTAAAAATAAAAATCTCTAAGTGCAAACAGGACTGTGGCCTCAAGAGGATAATACTGAATTTAAGTCCATAGAGTTCTTTCCTTTTCATTGAGGCTGTACAGTACTGAATATTTAATTGTGCTGTAACAGAGAGCTCTGATTTGCTGTTACCTCAAGTGCACTTTGCAAAAGATTCTGAAATCCTCTGACAGTTCTTTGCTGGTTCTGTCATGGCTGTTTTTGCCATCATAGATGGAGGATGTGGCACACAGGTTTGCCTGCTTGCTTTAAAGTCTGTAATTGAGACGTGTGCTGATTTACAAATAATGTTGATCCTTGAGAATTACAGACTAAGAAGAAAGCACACATGGAAAAGATGTTTTAGCACACTTGAGGAAAATTCCCTGGTAGTGGGGACCTCAGGGCCAGGACTGCTTTCGCAGTGATGTAAATCAGCTTGTTGGGCACAAGAACTCTAAAGCTCCTTTGGGTTTGGGGAACACATTGGACGTCCTGTTACCCTAAATACACTGGCAAAGCTCCCTGGGAGAAGGCAGTTTAGAGGAGCAGCAGATTGTGTTTGCCACGGCAGCAAAGCTTCTTTCTACGTGCCACAGAGCACTAGATCCCAGAGCTGCTGCTGATGGAAGGGCAGCCACGTGGGAAAGGAACCTCCATCCACCCTGTGCCTTAGGACACAGGGCTGGGCTGTGCAGCAGCCCTAGACAAGCAGGAGATGTTTCTGTGCTCAGGCGTTCTGCAGTAGGGATTTTCTCCCGTATCTGCTGTTGATTGTAGTATGGTTTGGGGGTATTTTTGTAACAGGCTTAATTAATCTGTTTAAGCCAGCAAAGCTTAAAATAAACTACTAAATCTGTGTATGTTGTACTCCCTGTGATGTTGATTTCAGGTATCATTCATTTGTAAAGCACTTCTATTCCACATCTTAAAATGGTCAGGAAAACCTTTGCCACTCTTTGGTTGGCATTGCTGTAACTGTAAAAATTCTGTATTAAGTTATCCTAATAAACCAAGGAGATTTTAGTGACAGCATACAGCAAAATAGAGAGGTAAGCACACTCTATGTTATGCAATGTAAAGTTCATGTGTATTTATTGGAATGCTCTTATTCTGTTCATGTCTGTTCAATGCACGAGTTTATAGAGTTGAATTGGTACAGTGATGCAAAATTTTGTAAAGCTGTAGCATGTTACTGTTTGCTGTCAGATTTATATTGTCTTTAAAAGGTAACAGAAACATTTGAATTTGAGAGAATGCCAACACTGTTTTCAATGTGAAAGAGTGCAGAATAATCAAAGGGCAGAAAGTGCCCAAACATTTGAGATATGCTGATGTTGACCCTGGTTGTTGGGTACCTTTTGAGTCTTAAGCAATGGGGTAACTGAAATGCTTTGCAAGAAGTGAGGTGTTCTCCTGTATATACTTAAATATCTCTTGGTAGTAGAGGGTGTGAATATGAAAAGCCAGTAATAGTCCACAGTTTCCCAGCTTGGCAAAGCAGAGCATGTGCAAGTGGGAAAGATTGTTCTATTGTGAGCAAGGTAATGGGGACATGGCTGCAAAGTTGTCCCTTGGCTGGCACTTTGTAGTTGCAGTCTTAGGGATCATCAGTGAGCTCAGCTTCACCTGGCTCTGGTCTCCTGGAGCTGCTTCTGCTGCACAGAGGGAGCGCTGAAACAATGCCCTGGGAATGATCCCACTGGATGTGTGCTCTGGCATTTGCCTTCTTTGGGATAAATTTGATGGAGAGCTGGACTTTCTGTAGGGTTGGATCCTGTAAAGATGGAAGTTGTTTTCCAGAGGCGCTGTGTAAGGTGTGTTCCTTTTGTGTGTTACACAGGAAGATGAGAAGTTTTTATCGGAAGTTTTTGCACAATTAACAGATGAAGCTACAGACGATGACAAACGGTGTGAACTGGTAAGTCCCAGCTGGCCGTGGTGTCTCCAAGGCTTTACATGAGAGGGATGAAGGAGAAACAGTGAAACTGTTCCACAGCCGCTGAGGGATTTCTGTAGAATCGGCCAGCACGAAAACTCTGCTACAAAATGTAACTGTTTCCTCCTTTCACAGAGCTTTCTGACCCAAATCCACCTGTAATTCCTTTTCCTCTATGCAACAGGTGAACTTTTTCAAGGAGTTCTGCGCCTTTTCTCAGACGTTACAACCTCAGAACAGAGATGCATTTTTCAAAACTTTGGCAAAGTTGGGAATTCTTCCAGCTCTTGAAATTGTAATGGTGAGTGAAACTTGAAGCTGATTTTCATCCAAATAGAAGAGCCACAGGCATTGAAGCAGTTTTGGCTCTGCTGAGCCCCCGTGTGTCAGTTTTGCTGTGCTGAGAGTGGGAGTTGATTGGAGCATTCCCAATCCAGGGGCTGCCTCCAGCTCTGAAGTGCCTGACCTGGCTGCTCTGGGCAGTTTTACTGTGTGAGCCTGTGGTCACTGCAGTCCTTGGGATAAGGGGGTGTAAAAATTGGAGGAGGCTCTTTGTCCTGTGGCAGCTGGATTGTTGTTGTGGTTGTTGCTGGCCCGGGGCCAGAGAAGTATTTTTAGATAATCTTGAACTCTTGGCTGGTTCCTCCCAAAAGAGCCCGTAATCCTGTCGTTAGCAGATTACTCTGTCCTAATCAGCAGTGGGAAAACAGAAATTTTTTTCACTCCTGTGGTTGAAGCAGCTGTTACTGCCTGACCATTGCAATTCATTTTGCTGGTTTATTGTTGTTTTTCTGTATCCCTATTATTGTTTCTCATAGAAACTCTGGTAATGAGATGTTCTCAAAACATTGAACTACCTATTATTTGCTGCTTTACTTGATAATAAATACCAACTTAATTTGTTCTTGCTAATCAATTTCTCTTTTTATTAGGGAATGGATGATCTGCAAGTTAGATCTGCTGCTACAGATATATTTTCTTATCTAGTAGAATTCAGCCCATCCATGGTCCGAGAATTTGTGATGCAAGAGGCCCAGCAGAGTGATGATGTAAGTCACAGAGGTTTGCAGTTTGTTGGATATACCAGTCTTTGGGCAAGCAGGAAACAAACAAAACAGCAAATCAAACCTCAGGAAATACAGGGAAAAGTAGATTTAATATACAAGCACTTCTGAGCAGGTTGGTGTTCCATGAGTTTACAGCTAGTAAGTCTGACTAACGAGGATTGTAGGTGTGGAGGGTTGTACTTGAAAATTTCTGTCTCAATCCTTCAGTTTCATTTGAATTGGTCTTCAAAAAATTACAGAAACTATGGAAATTGCTTTCCCCTATTGAAACCTTGTCTAATTGTTTGGTGATGTGTTTGTTTGTGATTTTTCTGCAGGACATCCTCCTCATCAATGTGGTCATTGAGCAGATGATCTGTGACACGGATCCGGAGCTCGGGGGAGCCGTTCAGTTAATGGGGCTGCTGAGAACTCTGATTGATCCAGAGAACATGCTGGCCACAGCCAATGTAAGGACATCCAGGGGGTGCGGGCACTCCACTGTTTCAGCAAAGCTAAAAACCTGGTATTCTCTGTTTGCTGCGATACTGAATTTAAACGAGCCAAAAATAAGCTTAAAGTTTCCATCTTCGGGCATTGTGCAGGTGTTTATTAAAACAGTTTTGTCAAGCTTTTTGAGTTATTGTTTTTCAGTAGATATATGCTTGGCGGGGATTTTTTGGTGATGGTGAGTTTGGTTAGTTGTCCCAAAATGCAAAAACTGATCTTTTTTGAGCAAAGACAATCCTGCAGGCAAAACAAATAATACAGACAGATCTGAAGGAGCCAATAGAATTCTGTGTGGGCTGTTTCCTGTGTTAATGTTCTTTCTTATTTAAAAGCCTGTGTACAAATCCCATTGTTTAATAAAGTTATTTTTGTTTTAGAAAACAGAAAAGAGCGAATTTCTCAATTTCTTCTACAACCATTGTATGCACGTTCTCACTGCGCCGCTTCTGGCCAATACGTCAGAAGATAAATGTGAAAAAGGTACTGAAGGTTTTCATTTTCTTTTTCCTCCTTTCAGGCCTGTAGTGTTTGACAGTGACTGGCAGTGCTGGTCCCAGCCTGTGATGCCAGCTGGGAATGCATTTATTGGAAAGTGCTGCTCCCCCAGGGACAGGGGTTCTGTGGGCAGCAGTTTTCAGCTCTTTCCTGCACCTCTGGATGCTGCTGGAGCTTTGTGCTGTGCTTTGTGAAAGATGCACTTCCTTGATGTTAATCATGCTAATACACACTTATTAAGAGCATTTAAGAAATACTTCCTGTAAAGCAGAGAGTGTCTGTAGGTCTCATATTAAATATTAAGTAAAAAAAATAAATGTTTTGCACATTCTATACAAAAATAAAACTTCTAAAATATCTCTAGTACTTATTTTAATCCATTATTTGAAAAATTTAGGATTAGTGGTTTTATTCTATATCCTATTCCTAAGTTTTAGGTTATACATTTTCACCTAGATGGATTTAAAACTTTGTAGGGTAAATTAAATACAGAAATCTCACCTGGCTGCATTCTCACTGCACATTTAGGTCCCTGTAGCTCACAGAAACTTTTGATCTGATGAAAAATCTGGCCATCTGGTAGAATTGATAGTTAATCCCCATCTTTTAAATATTGCCAGTGCTTTGAAAACCTTTTTCTGATTTTTGTTTTTATTTTCTCTTTATCAGATGCAGTAGTTGGATCCACTAAGAGTAATACAATTTGTCCTGGTGAGTTTTAATTGACCTTGAGTTTTGAAACTTGTCTTGTGTGCTGTGTATGGCATTCTCTTTTTTTAAAAAAAAAAGTTAGGTATGCCCATACTTTATTTCTTTTAATACTTTTTATTGAAATAGATGTAGGGGCTTTGCTTCACTTGGGCTGACTGGAAGCTCAAGGAACATTTTCATCTGTTTTTAAGCTACTGGGGTTTTTTTCCCTTGTCAACCTTGCTACTGAAAGCTTAAATTGTTCATTTTTTTTTGCAGATAATTACCAAACAGCACAACTACTTGCCTTAATTTTGGAGCTGCTTACATTTTGTGTGGAACATCACACATATCACATCAAGAATTATATTATGAACAAAGATTTGCTAAGAAGAGTGCTGGTATTGATGAATTCAAAACACACCTTTCTGGCCTTGTGTGAGTATGGAGTTGTTGTGATTTCTTTCTTCCAGGCTTTGTGTGCACTGTGTAGAAGGTGTTCAGTGTACGCTTGAACTTGGAATTTGCGTTAATGAGTGTGAATGAGATTTTAATGCTCTTGGTTTGGGGGTGCATCTTGCCCTAGGTAATGCCGGGGGTTTCAGTTCTTTCCATGAGCCCTGGCATGTGGTTATTAAATCCTTGAATTTTTCTTCCCACAGGTGCTCTTCGCTTTATGAGGAGGATAATCGGCCTGAAGGATGAATTTTATAACCGTTACATCACCAAGGGAAACCTCTTTGAGCCAGTTATCAATGCGCTGTTGGATAATGGCACTCGGTACAACCTGCTCAACTCTGCCGTGATTGAGCTGTTCGAGTTCATCAGAGTGGTGAGTTCAGCTGCAGCTCCAGCTCTGGCACAAGCAGGAGCACCCAGCTCCTTGGAAAACAAGGAAAACAAGCTCCTTGCAGCAGCTCCTGAGCCACTTGCTGCCAGTGCCTTGATGTGTGGGAGGCTTTGCTGGGAATCTTTTCTGGTCTGTGAAAGTGAAGGGTGGTTTTCAGTTGTAGCTGCTGTTTTTTCCAGCAAGAAGAACATGAGGAATTGCAGGATTTACCTGATAAGGTGAAAGGCTTGTTAGAGGGGGACTGACCAAAAGGTTCCTAGTCCCACATGAGCTGCTGTAGTTGCTAAGGACGGGGAAGAGCTGGAGCTTGTGGGGAGGACAGGGCACAGCTCTCCTACATAAAATATCCTGGTTTAATGGCAGTATCACAAATACAGCTGGGACACTGCTGAGTCTATTGCAGTTTCTATGGGAAGCTCAATATATATTTCTAGATCTCTGCTCTTTTCTTAAGGATAAATCTAATTTCATGTTTCACATTTGTACAACACTGTACAATACTGCTTCGGCTCTGGACAAGAAATCAGTTATTTTTCCAAACTAAACTCAAAAGCTTCCTGAATTCTGCCTGTGACCATTTGAGACTGAAACCCTGTTTTGTTCTTCTGCAGGAAGATATTAAGTCTCTTATTGCACATATAGTTGAAAACTTCTATAATGCACTTGAATCTATTGAATATGTTCAGACGTTCAAGGGACTGAAGACAAAATATGAGCAAGAAAAGGACCGGCAAAGCCAGAAGCTGAACAGGTAGGCCCCAGTTTCTGTGCCCTGAGCCTGGCAGGGGCTGCCACTCTTCAGGGCTGCTCCTTGGTTTTCTCTTTCCCAAAGGGCAGCAGGAGCAGGAGGCTGGGATTTGGGTTAGGTTTCATTCTTGGTGAAAACTTCTCTGATTAGAGGAAAGCCCCATCTGCCTTTCCTTGTGGCCAAGTATAGTAGTGCCAATGTTGGCCTGTGGATTGAGTGTTATGTTCAGAAAACTCAGCTTAAGAGGAGCAGAATATTGCTCTGTTACTCTGATTTGGGATTCGGTCTGGGTCAACATCAGCTGGGGTGTCGGGGAGTCTTGGGGTGAGGGCAGAACCAGAGATGGAGCTGGATTGCCTTCTCAAATGCACTGAATTCCCTCTAATGTTCTGGAAGGCGTTTCTGATCCCGAGTCTGAAACAGCAGCCAAGCTGGAATCCCTGTGTGTGTCTCTTACAGTGTCCCATCCATATTGCGTAGCAATAGATTCCGCAGGGATGCCAGAGCCTTGGAGGAGGATGAAGAAATGTGGTTCAATGAAGATGAAGAGGAAGAAGGTGAAGCTGTTGTACCTCCAGTTGAGAAGTCAAAACAGGAGGATGATTTTCCAGATAGCTATGAAAAATTTATGGAAACTAAAAAAGGTATTTACTCCATTTGAGCTTGTTGGCGTTGGAGGTGCTCCATGGCACATACGTGGAGTATCACCTAGACTAACCAGGGTTTTGTGCTCAGTACCTCGAGCAGCAGTATAGGGTATTCTGTGTAATTGAGTCTTGAGATCCAAACGTGTCTTTGCAAGCCAGTTTAGGATTAAAATAACAAGTTAAACTGCTTGGAGCATGCGTCTGGTTTAAATGGCATTCAAAAGCAGGACTTTGAATGTGCCTGTATTCTCCGAGTGAACCATGTCCCCGTGCCCTCAGCATCCGGGCCCTGCTCAGTTTGGTGCAGGTGGGCTCTGGATGGGGTTGGTTGAGGAACTGAGAATTGCAGCAGAACTGGAACCAAAAAAACCTGCTGGCTCTTGCCCTGCAATTGCACTGTGATGTGGATTGTACTCCTTGGTGTGCAGCTGATACCTAAGTGTGATAATGTTTGTCCCTCAGCTAAGGAGAGTGAAGACAAAGAGAATCTTCCAAAAAGGACTTCAGCTGGGGGATTCAAATTCACTTTTTCCCACTCAGCCAGCGCAGCCAACGGTGCGAACGGTGCAAACAGCAAATCTGTGGCAGCTCAGACATCACCAGCGAGCTCCAACGGCTCCTCTTCCAAGAACACGGCCCTGAGCCCGGCGGTGCCAGCCCCCAAGGTGGGAGAACTCGTGCCGGGCTGTCCTGGGGCATGGCAGCAACAGCCTGTGGGCAGCGGGGCTGAGTTGGGGATAAATTCACCCTGAGCTCTCCAGTGAATCCCTGACTGGTCTGGGGAGGTCTGAGTGCGGCTGGACTCTGTTGGAATCTGGTGGGCACAGTGTCATCCTGCATCTTTTGCATCATTTCACTGTTGCCACTTTTTTTTCCTGCTCAGTTGCTGCCCTGTATATCTGACATACAAAGGAAATTGGGGTTTTTGGGAACTCTGTTAGTGCCCCTCCAGCTTGGGAATTACTGGGTGTGTTTAAGCAGACGAATGCAGCGCGTGACCCCTCTGTAGTGCCTGACTCAGCTGTGCCTTACTGGAATCCTCAGCGGCTGCAGAAAAGTGTGACAGGAATTGATTACCCACCCGAAGGCTGAGCAGCCAAAGGGATGTCAGCCTGCACATTGGAGTTTGTGTCTGTCCAGCTGGGCTAAAAATGATTTTTAAACAATTTTCAGTCCAGACCCAGAGGAGCAGGGAAACTCCAGTACTTTTTGCAGCTTGAGGTTCAAACCCACTCACCAGACACATGGGGCTTGGAATGCCAGAGGCATCACAAAGAAACCTTCTGCAGGCTGGTGTATCCTGGACAGGTTGGCTGGAGGTTTTGTTCAAAAATTGCACCTTCCTGGGTAGTTTTTCAATATAAAAATTTCCTCTTTCTAATTGGCAGGGAAGTCTAGTTGGGCTAGTGGATTATCCTGATGATGAAGATGATGATGAAGAGGAGGAGACATCTCCAAGGAAAAGACCTCGTCTGGGTTCATAAAAGAAACCAAAACTTTGGAATAAGAACTTTTATTACGGGGTTTCAAATGCTGCAACTGTTTTAAGAGCTAAAAAGAATCTGATTCAGAAAGCTTTCTCCCATGAGTATATAAGATAATACAAGGAGTAGCAAAAGAAACTCGGTGTATCAGCTAGAAAGGGTTAGTTCTGTAAACACAAAGCTTCCAAGGAACTTAATGTCTTTCTAGTTAAGGAGTCTGCCATTCAGGCTGTCAAAAAAATGAAAAAAATAATAAAAAAAAAAAGGTGGGTTAGTATTGTCAGAACCTGGATGATGGCTTCTCAGCAAGGAAAGTCTCAGGTGTCGGGAGGGAAAGGGGGAGGGAAAGGTATGGTAACACTTTTTTTAAAATATTGCAGGGTTTCCCCAGTGTTTAACAGAACTAGGAAAAAAATAAAATTCAAGCTTAAATTTTGAACCCAGTAATCTTAATTTTGTAATGGTGCTGTCAGTTGTGTTCTTTTAGCAATGCCTCTTTTAAAAAAATTTTAAGGGAAAACTAACTCTGTTTGCATAAGAACAATCCATATTTTGGGACCATTTATTACCAACTAAATTGCATTTCTCATGGTTGGAGGGAGGGACACTGCAGTTATAGTGCATGTTGAGTTGTTTAAAACAGTTAAAATAAGTTTTAATTTGTGTTTTCCAAGAGGAGAGAATGGAAGCGGGAGTCAGAATGGAAGGTTTCGCTTGTTTTGTCAGTGAGATGTCCAGAAATATCTATGCCAAGGAGCACTGGCTTCCCAAGGGTCTCCAGGAGCTGCTTGTGTCACGGTGGGGCTGTACCCAGCACATCCCAGCTGAAGCTGTTGGCTTCAGGTTGGGAAGAGCCCAAATTCCAGCCGTGCTCTGTGGTGTTCCAAAAGCTGCCTCCTCTTGGAGCAGCCGTTTCCCTGTCTGGGAGTTGAAATTGCATGGTTGAGGTGGGAATAAGAAACACTCACAGGTTTTTCATAGTGATGGACTGAGCAGCATTTTAACACCAAAGTCTTTTTGGGCCAGGATGGAATTATTGCCAAGAGAACATCTTGAGGGCTCAGAGGCAGAATTCACAAAGCAGCACCTGAACCTGGGGCTGGTACAAAAGCTGCTTTTTAAAAAAAAACAAAAGCACATTCCACATAGGTGAGTGAACTGTGACAGGAATAGGTGAGTTCATGGCAAGGTGACAGAGGCAAACAGTCCAGGTTTTATTTTCAAGAGCAGCACGTGAACTGTAAATATTTTAATGTTAGTTTGCCCATATGTGATCTGAGATCATGACAAAGTGAGAGGAGATTTCGCAATGACTGTGTGTCAGAGATGTTAAAAGATGGAACCAGCTGCAATCCACCACATAGATCACTCTTGTAAGATGTGTTATGGGTCCATTTCTCCTGGAATAGTTTAAACTGAAGCAGTTTCTCTGTTTTGGAGATTTTTGTAGTTAGTTTTAATTTTAGCTCTTGTTTGGAAAAAGATGGGCTGTCTGTGTAGATATGAAGTATAGTTTTTTCCATAAAACAGAAGTTTATTTTGTATTAAAGATACCACTGTACTTGTTTTACACCATTTGTATACATGTGGTGATATTAATGCTGAACTGTAAAATTCAGGAATTAAAATGTGACCCTGTAATTCCATAATTATTGCTTTTGTTTGGTTTGTTACACATGGTAAGTGAACTCGGAATTTTCAATGTGGCTGTTGTAGGATATTGTTTAAGGTTAGTTATCCATGCAGGTTTCTAAGTAACTCCATACCACTGGATGGAATCCCAGAGGGAATGTGGGAGCTCTTCCCAATGCATAAGTGAGACAGGTGCTCTGATGGACCTGGGGACAGTGGTGGTGTCCTTGGAGAGCTCCAGGCCACCTGGCAGAGGACCCTGATGGAACAGCCGGTCAGCTCCAGAGCCAAGAAAAGAGGAGCTGCAGCATCATCCTCATGTGCTCACTCTTAGGCTGCCTTTGTTTCCCAGTGGGTTTTTATCTCCATCACTAAAGATGATTCACAGGCCATGAGAGCAGCAGTTACCTGGGATGTGCCTTCACTCACCTGAGGAGGAGAAGTGGCATCACCTGGAGCATGGACCTGCGTTCCCGATTCTCTTTAAGAGCCTCCCAAACAGAGTTCTCCATGGGACTCCCAAGGAGTGTCAGTCCTTGCTCTGCTCCTCACCACCTCAACGCCTTGCTGCAGTACGGCAGGAGCTTTAAAAACACACTCAGACAAACAGGAGATTGTCTCACAGCAAAACAAGAATGTAATGAATTTTTATAGTTCCTAGGAAAGGACTGGTGAAGTGGCATTAGATGTCCTGTTAAACACTAACCCGCAGTCCTGGGAGAAGGTGACACTCAGCACTCTGGCTTTTCCTTGGGGCAGTCACCCCTGGGTGCTGGTTCCCAATCTGCCGTCCTTGGCAGTCACATTTGTTCTCCTGCCTGGGCTCCTTTTTGGGAAAGAACAGAACATCTGCCAACGTGTACCAGTTATAAATGCTATTTTAATAAAAATTCCATGAAACTTGAATGGGTGGGTTTGTCTCTTTTCCTGGGAGTTGCTGTGGCAGTCAGTGAGGTGATGCCATGGGCAAAGGGTGACCTCTCCTGGCTTCTTTTTGAGTCTGTGAAAGCCAAACCCGTAGAGGACTTAAAAAGATTCCTGCTACTCTGGCAGTGAATTGCTGGCAACAGCCTCAGCTTTCAAACTCAAGCAACTCCTTTTACTTAAAACTCCATTTATTACAAACTGGGACCCAGGGACTGGGAAACTGCCCCAAAAGCCTGTAAAATGCTGTAAACTGGAGTTAGCTTGTGAATGTCTTGACTCCCAAGGTACACTGACTTGCTCAAAAATGAGGTGGTCATGGGTGCACTTCCTTGTGAAATCAGACTTTATTACACTGCACAGCTGAAAAAGAGCGATTCTTTATAATGGGCTAATAAAAGGAACCAAGTTCTGCACTGTTAAAATGAAAAAGTTAAATTCTTGAGCTCAGAGCTGTTGCCACAGGAATTCCTTTCCCAGCTCTCCATCTCTGCCTCTGCTCTCCAGACTCAGGGCTCAGGCCTGGAGCAGGGCTGTGCTCTGCAGTGATGTCACGGCCTCGCTGCAGGACAAAGTCAGGGAGTTTCCAGCACTCTGGAAAATGACTGTTCATGGTGTGTTTCTGTGTCGTTTGCAGTAAGGAGTTACCAGGTACTGAGCTGCTTGTCTGAAAGTTCTATAAATCCGAGTGCAAGATTGGAAATCCCTTCACTTACTGATAATTTAGTCTAAAACATCCATTGGTTCTTGGCAGTGTAAGTGGTTCAGGGAAAAACATGTTTAAATATATTCCATGTAAGGTAGTGCTCATAAAATAGGTCCAAAGAAAGTGATGTCCCCTATGACAGAACAGGTGATTTAATATATTTCTTCTGTAGGCATATATGGTAAGGGAATAGAGATTAATATGCAGTGCGGATCCATTTCAGAAATCATTGCCTTGGTTTTATCTCAAACAGAACACCCTGATTGTTTGGTCCGAAGCAGAAAACTATGATTTAGCACAGAGTTTTCAAGAAAAAGCTGGCTGTGATGAAACTGGGGGAAAGATTTGCCAGGTACATGAAACATCCTGATTTTATTCCAGATATTTTAGTGTCTTGTGTGACTTGATGTATTTGTGCACCCTTTTTACACCTGCTTGTAAGGTAAGCAAATATTTGTTGTTTTCTGTGGCTTTTCTGTGCAAGATCTTAAATTGTCCCTGCTTAGAGCACGAGTTGTTGTTTTCATGATTGAATGTCAGGCATTTCGCTGTAATGGTGGGACTCAGGTGATCGGTGTTCTGGGGCAGCTTGTGTGATTGTGTTTATTAAAAAGGAGACTGCCAGAGTTCCATGTTTTAATTGTCCTTCTCGCAGCTGGCCCAGGAAGTGGCTTGTTGGAGTGCAGTGGAACTGCAAACGTGCTGCAGGCAAAAGGAGCTGGAGGTGTCAGGGAGAGACAAAGAGGCGGCAGTGCTGCCTGAGCCCCCACAGTCAGAGCAAATCTCAGTGACTCACGTGTCTCAGGGATATTTTCATCTTTGTTGTTTTATTATGAAGCAGTTTAGGTTTTATACTCGCAACTCTGGGAGCAACAAGGCAGTGAGTTGCACCTCTCCGTCCTTAAAAGAAGAAACACTTTCACACGGGAATCATCACAGCCTTCCCAGACTTTGACAGGGTCCAGTGTAAAGCTGTGAACTGAAGAACCAGAGTACTCCAATTTCCAGAGCTCCCTTGGGACAAACTGGGCAATTGAGAGGTGTTGCTAATCTCTGCGTGCACTGGGGTTTCATGTCTGCTCGGGCAGTTCTGAAGTCCTGTTGCTGGAAGGAACCAATCCTAATAACCAGTCAGGAAGGAATAATACCATTTTCTAGGAAGGTCCATAGCAGCCAGCACACAAAATCTGCTACAAAATCTAACTATTTCATACCTTCAGAGAGTTTTCTGACCCAATTAACACCTGTAATTCCTTTTTTTTCCTATACAAAAGGTTTTCAAGGAATTCTGTGCCTTTTCCCTCCTATTATCTAGGGAGAGAGATGAACATTTCAAAACTTTGGCAAAGTTGGGAATTCTTCCAGCTCTTGAAATTGTAATGGTGAGTGAAACTTGAAGCTGATTTTCATCCAAATAGAAGAGCCACAGCCATTGAAGCAGTTTTGGCTCTGCTGAGCCCCCGTGTGTCAGTTTTGCTGTGCTGAGAGTGGGAGTTGATTGGAGCATTCCCAATCCAGGGGCTGCCTCCAGCTCTGAAGTGCCTGACCTGGCTGCTCTGGGCAGTTTTACTGTGTGAGCCTGTGGTCACTGCAGTCCTTGGGACAAGGGGGTGTAAAAATTGGAGGAGGCTCTTTGTCCTGTGGCAGCTGGATTGTTGTTGTGGTTGTTGCTGGCCCGGGGCCAGAGAAGTATTTTTAGATAATCTTGAACTCTTGGCTGGTTCCTCCCCGAAAGAGCCCGTAATCCTGTCGTTAGCAGATTACTCTGTCCTAATCAGCAGTGGGAAAACAGAATTTCTTTCACTCCTGTGGTAGAAGCAGCTCTTGCTGCCTGATCATTGTGCTCCCTGTTTCAGTGCTGCTGTTCCTCAGAAACATGAAATTCCAGGGGCTTTCTGTACTGGAGTGACAACCTGTGCACTGACCACGAGACTCGGACTGCAAGGAAAACATTATAAAGTCCTGTAGATGTTCAGTGATTAGATCAGCCTTAATCCTATTATTCTGTTCCAGGACTAGACCAAAGCAAACGTGTCTTGTTGTGCTACTGTGTTAGGCTGAGAAGTTGTTCTTTTCTCCAAGAACATCCATAAGGAAGTTATTAATTCCTGTTGTATGTAAATGAGCAGAGAAAGTCTTGCACAAGGTAATGTGTCCAGTTGGTCCTTCGGTACAAAATGAGTAAATTGTGGGTAACAGGTTCAGAAGATCAGTGTCTCAGATATTGTGGCAAGCGGCACGAGGTGAATGTTTCCTGCCTAAATTAGGGCTGTTAAATCTACAGAAAGTCTTGTCTCCTTTCCAAAGGAGGGAAAGAGTGGGGAAAGATGTTGCTGGTTTTTGTCGTTTTTCTGTAACCTTATTACTGTGTTTCTCATAGAAACTTTGTAATTAAACATTCCCAGAACTTTTCACTCCATTTCTTTGCAGCTTTACTTGATAACAAACACCAAACTTTGAAAAACAAACCTCTTCTTTATTAGGGAATGGATCCTCTGCAGGTTAGATCTGCTGCCACAGATATAATGGCAAATCTAGAAGACCTTTGTCCATTCATGGTCCAAGAACTTGTAATGCAAGAGGCCCAACAGAGTGACCGTGTGAGTAAAACTGGTTTGGAGTTTGTTGAATATACCAGTCTTGGGGCAGCCAGGAAACAAACGAGCCAAATAAAACTCCCATTTTCTATTTCATTTTTATTTTTTAAAAATACAGAAGCTAGGGAATTTGTACTCTTGTAACTATTTTGTGTTTTCCTTGGGTTTGGTTTTTTTTCTTTGCAGAATGCCTCACTCCTCATTGAGCTGATGCTGCCATCCTGACCCTGACTTTGGAGGAGTTGATCAGTTAATGGATGTACTGTGCTCAATCCAAGGAATCTGCTGGCCACAGCTGATGTAAGAAATCACAAAAGGAGTCAGTAGAATTCTTTGTAGGCAGTTTCTTCTGTTACTACTCCTGTTATTTAAAAGGTGTATGTGAATGCCAGTGTTGAACGAAGTGATTTTTATTGTTAGGATTCAAAAATATTTGCATTCCTAGATTTCTCCTACATTGACGGTGTCCCTGTTCTCACTGCACCAGTTCTGGCCAGTGCCTCAGAAGACACATGTGAAATAGGTAAGGATGATTTCTATTTCTTTTACCCCTTTCAGGCTTGTGGTGTTTGGCAGTGACTCGGCAGTGCTGGTCCTGGGGATCAGCCTGTGATGCCAGCTGGGAATTACAGCTTGTGGAAAACTGCTGTGGAAGAGTCCTGAGGCTGAGAAAAGGCTAGGAAGAGTCCTGCTCTTGATGAATTCAAAACACGCATTTCTGGCCTTGAGTGTGAAGCTGTTGTGATTTCCTTCTTCCAGGCTTGGTGTTCACTGTGTGGAAGGTGTTCCAGTGTAGACTTGGAATTCGTGTTAGTGAGTGTGACAGAGATTGTAATGCTCTGGGTTTGGGGGTGCATCTTCCTCTGGGTAACGCCAGGGGTTTCAGTTCTTTCCATGAGAAGCAGATTGGAGCCCTGGCTCCAGTTCTTGGATTTATTCTTCATATAGGTGGCTCTTCACTTTATGAGGAAGATAATTGGCCTGAAAGATGAATTTAGTAACCGTAACACCATCCAGGGAAACCTCTTTGAACCAGTTATCAATGCTCTGTTGGTAATGGAACTGGGTGCAACCTGCTCAGCTCAGCTGTGTGAAGTCATCAGTGGTGAGTTCAGCAGCAGCTCCAGCTCTGACACGTCCGTGCCATCTCAGGTCCAAAGGCAAAATGCAGCTCTCCAAGACTGCACTATCCTGGGTAATGAAGTGTCACAAACAGCACTGGGATATTGCTGAGTCCATTGTCTGTTCCTGTGGGAAGCTTAGTAATTATTTCTAGATCTCTGCTCTTTTCTTAAGGATAACTCTGACTGCTTCAATTTATTCTTTACAACAGGGGTTTGGCTCTGGACAAGAAATCAGTTATTTTTCCAAACTAAACTCAAAAGCTTCCTGAATTCTGCCTGTGACCATTTGAGACTGAAACCCTGTTTTGTTCTTCTGCAGGAAGATATTAAGACCCTTATTATTATCAACATAGAGTTGAAAACATCTATAATGCACTTGAATCTATTGAATATGTTCAGACGTTCAAGGGACTGAAGACAAAATATGAGCAAGAAAAGGACCGGCAAAGCCAGAAGCTGAACAGGTAGGCCCCAGTTTCTGTGCCCTGAGCCTGGCAGGGGCTGCCACTCTTCATGGCTGCTCTTCGCTTTTTTCTTTCCAGAGGGCAGTAGTGTTCTAGTTCTCCCTGTACTTTTTCTAGACTGTTTGTAAAGATGTTTTAATGTATTAATGCTGAGCTGTAAAACTCAGGAATTAAGTGACTCTGTAATTGTAGTAACATGTATTGTTTATAATTGTTTTAATAAAAATTCCATGAAACTTGAATGGGTGGGTTTGTCTCTTTTCCTGGGAGTTGCTGTGGCAGTCAGTGAGGTGATGCCATGGGCAAAGGGTGACCTCTCCTGGCTTCTTTTTGAGTCTGTGAAAACCAAACCCGTAGAGGACTTAAAAAGATTCCTGCTACTCTGGCAGTGAATTGCTGGCAACAGCCTCAGCTTTCAAACTCAAGCAACTCCTTTTACTTAAAACTCCATTTATTACAAACTGGGACCCAGGGACTGGGAAACTGCCCCAAAAGCCTGTAAAATGCTGTAAACTGGAGTTAGCTTGTGAATGTCTTGACTCCCAAGGTACACTGACTTGCTCAAAAATGAGGTGGTCATGGGTGCACTTCCTTGTGAAATCAGACTTTATTACACTGCACAGCTGAAAAAGAGCGATTCTTTATAATGGGCTAATAAAAGGAACCAAGTTCTGCACTGTTAAAATGAAAAAGTTAAATTGTTGAGCTCAGAGCTGTTGCCACAGGAATTCCTTTCCCAGCTCTCCATCTCTGCCTCTGCTCTCCAGACTCAGGGCTCAGGCCTGGAGCAGGGCTGTGCTCTGCGGTGATGTCACGGCCTCGCTGCAGGACAAAGTCAGGGAGTTTCCAGCACTCTGGAAAATGACTGTTCATGGTGTGTTTCTGTGTCGTTTGCAGTAAGGAGTTACCAGGTACTGAGCTGCTTGTCTGAAAGTTCTATAAATCCGAGTGCAAGATTGGAAATCCCTTCACTTACTGATAATTTGGTCTAAAACATCCATTGGTTCTTGGGGTCAGCAATGAGCCTCTCAAAACTACCGCTTATTAATTACTTCTTCTTTTAGCTTTTCTGCAAGCATCTTTCTCTTCTGGAGCAGCCTTTGCTTCTCTTCTGACATTTCCTGAAAACAGAGTGAAGACAACACTGCAATGAGCAGCTTCCCTGGCAAGCACAGCCCCCAGCATGGACCAGAGGGGTGGACGGGGCTCCTGCCACCACCTCGCCCTCTCCCACTGCCCTGATCCGTGTTTTGGGAGCCCCAACTTCAGCTTCAGCTCCTGCTGAGAAATTGTCTTGAAGGCTCCCCAGTCACCAGGATTTTGGGCACCTTCTGAGCATAATAAAATGCTCAGCAACTCTGAAAAATATTTGAGGCAACAGAAAGTCTTTGGACTGAAGTATACACCCTTAAGTACTTGCCCTATAATGAGAGTAATGATTTTTGGGTTTGAAACAGAACAGTTATTACATTGTTTTGTAATGTAAGAGGGTTAGTATTTTCCTCTTTTTTAAAGAGAGTTTTCAAGCATTTGCAAAAGAAAAAGAAAATCCCTGAGATTTAAGGAGCTGAAATGGTAGGTCACACACTAGGAGCAAACTGGCATTTTATCCATTCATAAACTGAAGTTAATCATGAGGGTTTGATGATGCTGAAGCAAACCAATGCCAACTTCATCACTGAAACTGCCAGCCAGCAGCTTCTGCAAAACCAGTAACCTGGAAATATTTCCCTCTCCTTGTTCTTTTTAACCCGTTCCCACTATTCAGCAGCAGCATGAACACCTGCACTGAAAGCACCCGTGGGTTGATATGAAAGTCTTTGAGTCCTTCACCTCTTTGGGAGGTGATTCCTCCTCTTTCTGGTCAGTGTTTGGTGGTGGTGTGGGTACATTATTTTTTGACTCTTTCTTCGTAGCCAGCAGCAGGTCTCGTTTTTTCTTTAGGTAATCCTCACGTTGCTTCAGCTGTTGCTCTTCTGATTCCGATAAATTCTGGGGGGAAAAAATTAAAATTTCGAAATTAATTTTTTGTATCAATGTCCTGTGCAAGAAAAGCACGTTTACATCCTATTTGCCCTCCAAAATTACCAGATGAAAACAAATCCAAGTTGAGGCTTCAAGTCAGAGCTGTCTCCTAAGAAATTACCAAAGGACTGAATGTTGAATTCTACTCTGAAACCAGAAATCATGAGCTGAACTTTGTGCTAATTAAACTGTGAATAACATGAAAGAGTGTTTACATGTTTGTTTAAAAAAAACCCCAAATAACCCAACCCCTCCTGCTTTCAGTAACAGAAAATCTGTATTTAAATATAATCCTGTTTTAAATATATATTCTACATGTAATCCTCTCTTTTTGCACTCTAGTTCTATGTTTGGCTTTTTTTTCTTATTTGTTTTTAACTTACAGGTCCTTTCACCCCAGCTTTTTGCACTGTCTTCTCTGAACATTTCCCAGCCAACCTTTTCTTAGTGTCTTCTTTCCCCTTGGTACAAGAGGGCTGAGGTAAGTTTTCAGTTCCTTTTTGTACTGGGAAAACTGGTTTGGGGTCTTCTTTTGTACATTTCTGAGATCCCTCTAGGTAATTTTACATAGAAAACAATTAGAAAGAATAGAAATGCATCAGATAAAAATAATAAATCAGAACAGAACATCATGGAATACTAAAACATCCCATATTGGAAGGCATTCCTGCAGGGCACCTTGTACAAACACACTTCACTCACAGCCTTATCCAGCCAAGTTCATAAAATCCTGACACAAGTGGACTCGGATAATTTCAAAACAGCATCATGTTGCCCACTCAGCGTTGCACTCCCCCTAGAATTACCTAGTGGGCATTTTGGAGTTTCTTCAGAATCCTCAGCTCCCTCAGTGGATTCCTTAACTTTTACAGCTTCTCTTGAATCTCCTGGAAAATTGTGGGTAACATCTGGAGCTTTGAGTTTAGCACGTGCCTTGAATTAGAAAACAAATAAACCCAAGTGTTACACGTCCTGGCACTGGACCTCATACACTGCCCTGTCCACACAAACAAAGCTCCCAAAAGAATTTCCAGTTACAACTGCCTTGTTGACACTACATACAAGGCAACCCATCTCTCAGAATTTCTGCCCAGAAATTGTCTATGCTGTTTACCCATCATGTAGTTCATGTCAGAAGCCCACAGCATTGATTAAAATATGGAATTATTTTGTGTTAAAACATTCTCTTCACAAAAACCCTATCATTGAACAATATCACCTTCTCCGGCCAGGTGACCTTGACTGGGACCTCTGCAATCTGTCTTGTTCATCAATATTGATATTCTTGGCTGATCTATGAAGATTTGGATAAACCTGCCTGTTTTCCCAGTCAAGGGGAGGTTTATTGCCATGATTGCACAATTTGGCCAGTGCTCATTTACATTGTTTCCGTTCTCTGTGGACACCAGGGGATGTTCTGTTGGAGAGGATTTCTGGGTCCTGGTGATTAGGTCTGTATTGTGAGCACTTAATGAATAACTACACTATCAAGTGATCCTGAAGGTAATTCCTGCAGGATTATGAAGGCTGTCATCTCCAGGCAGCTTACACTTTGAAGTCCCTTTGATCCTGACAATATTAGTAATTCAGCTGCTCTCTGGATCTGAAAAGTTGATGCGTGTTACCAGGATTTCAGGACTCAGGTGCTGAGCAGGGAATATGTTTATTTGTGGGGTACCTGCATTGATGAAACACACGGTCTGGAAGAGATCCAGGCACAGCCAGGACAGGAATATCAGGGGATTTCTTAATCATCCCCATAACTCACATGCAAAGGTAAGATACTCACTTCTTCAGTCCTCTTTCTCTCTTGCTCTATTTCATATTCTTCTTTAGATTTTCTGTAACAACAAATATGAGTAAATACTCAAAACTCCTTTAGTATTAGTGATTTTCAGGGAAATTTAACACTGCTTAAATACTTGAGGACTATCAAAAGCAATTAAAAGGTAATGTGAATTTGTCAGAATCCAAAATATTATCATGACTTAAGTCCTAACAGAAATAAATAACTGGGATAAACACAGAGAGCCCACTGTCCTCAACTATCTTTGTGCAAAAATAATTGTGTAACAATTTCCAGCACTTATCTATCCCTTTATTTCATTTGCTAATTTAAGACAGAAAGGGAAGTATTTCCAGAATACAGAGGGAAAATAGCATTATCTAATAGAACCTGGATGGATTAATCTGCTATTCTTTGTTTCTATATCTGTGAACTGGGAGTAGGGCAGAATCTGCAGAAGTTGTATTGATCTCACACATCTCAGATCACAGCAACAGGCACTGGTGCAACAGTTCTCACTCACTATTTCAATATTCCTGAGCACACCCACTGCCCAGCACCACCCATTTTCTCTCAGGTGGGATGTTGACAAGGACACTCCTGTCATCTGTAAGATGAAGGCAGTTTCCTGGAAAAGTCTGGAAGAGTTAGGTCCTACAGACCTTTATTTTAAAATAACGTACGAAGTGGGACTGATTGATTTCTTACCTTAGAACCTCCCTGAGTATTTTCATTTCTTCCTGTTCAATTTCACTGAATACATCAGAACCCTCTGTCAAACACTCAGGCAACACACCTGAAAAAAAACCCAGCAAGATTTATGCATTATTCTAAAGAAAATTATTTTGTGCTCCAATTGGTAGAGAAGAAAAGAAAATAAAAAAATTCCCAAACACAAGAAAATCACATTCACAAAACCAAAGCCATGTAATTCTTCCTCTGAAACGGCTTCCACAAAGGTCCTAGATCCTAGAGGAAAAGATCCTAAATCCTAGTAGGAAAAAGGCAAAGATTTCTGGCAATGAAAGTTCTGACATCTAAAGTTAAGCCTCTGCATTGACCATTATGTGGCATTTCCTGTAGGCTGCAATTCAGCCATGGCCAACTGAACCATTCCCAAATTTAGCTGTTATATGAAAGGCGAAATTTAAAAATTATTCTCTGAAAAAACATATACAGTAAGAAGATAAAACAAAATAGTAAAGCTAAAGACATGGAAGAAAGGAGTGGGATTAAAATCCTTTCAGAAGCATCACCAGAGCAGCAAAGTTGGGTATGGATTATTTTCTCTCCATCTTCTTTCTCATGTGTGTATTAGCATGATGCAAGCCTTAACTTGTGCTTTCTATATGGATTTTTCAGTGTGAACTGCAGAGTAAGCACAGCAGACACCACAACATCCTCGTCATGCAAGGAGCAGAATTTCAACTATTGATATTGCCACGTTTGAGGAACTGCTCCAACTGCTTTAACTCAGAATTGTCACCAAAATTCTGCAACAGAAAACTCAGTGAAGTTTCACAGAGAAATTTAGACAAACAGACTTGAAAAATCTGTTAACCTTAAAATACAGACAGCTGTCACTGAGAGTGCAAGCCAAGGACTAAGTAATGAAATCCCTGTCCCAGTAACATCAACTGGATGTTTTCCAGGAACTTGAACTGGAACAGAACTAGCATTCCACACTCATTCATGAATGGCTTAAGGAGTCATCAAAAGAACACTAAAAACCTGCAGTGAACCCTCATGTTCACCACTTCTCACCATTTCTTTCTTTGATGATTCGAATTGCTTGCAGTTGCATTTCAATATTTTTCTGTACCATCATTTTTTTAAATAGTCTAAAATCTTCTGCTGCCAACACTGTTTGCAGAATGGCCTGTGGGAGGAAAGATACGCACAAAATTAAACCCCCACAGAAATCCTAACCAGCTCGGTCTGTTTGAAATTAGCTTGATTTTTCAATTCTGAAGAACATGTTTTTAATAATTATATTTCATTCTCCTATCTGTCTATTTTTCCAGATATACAAGAAGAGCTCATGGTCAGGAAAATAACTTGGTGGGTTATGTCTTTAGATCAACATGTCTACAATAATATTATGACAAAATTGGGTTTCCCAGTGTAAGTTTACAGCTGCAGTTCAATTTAAAATTACAGTTTCACCATGAAAACTCTTCCAAGTTTCCTCTCCTGCCAGCTGTGTTAGGGAAAACATCAAGCTAAGAATTAAATCCATACATTCCTTAATGAAGGCAAATACCTGCGAGGTGTGGGTCTTTGCAAGAGGAGAAGAAAAAGCTTCTTGAAATTTCTCTTCATTAATTCCAACTTCTTTAAGGTAGTCCTCTAGTAATCTCTCCACCTGTAAGAAAGTATGAGCCTTGTTGTCTAAGGTTTTTCCCTGAGAATCACAGGAAATTTTGTCATAATTGTCTATTCTTTTCTGCTGATGTTGTGGTTTTTAAACTCAAGGGAAAATTATTACAGTAGCATAACTGATTTGTCTGATGTCAGAATTTGCTTTCATGAACTGTTCAAACTAAACATTTTCATTGCTAAATTTGATTACTCCTTAATCTATCTTCTCCCATTTCCAGGACTCTCACTCATGTACCTTTTCCCCAGACTCCTGGCTAGTATCCTTCATGGTTTTTTGATGTAAGTAAAAGGCTTTTTGCCAGTCTGTGCCTGAAAGCCTTTAGGGTCAGAGAAGAAATGGATGTTCGTTTGTATTTATTGAATTGAAGGGTTTTAATACCATCTATTCCCAAGCCTCATCACAAAACCAGTATGTTAGAAACCTGCATGTATTTAAGCTCAAAAAGTCTCCTGCTGTTTTTTCTGGTAATTGAAAGATAATTCAAAAGATTTTCTAGACTCATTAGTGACCAAAATACAAGTTGAGAGTGTTTCCAGACATCCTGCTGGTTGTCATTTTAACTTCACAGAAAATAACATTAACATTAAAATAACATTAATAAAATAACACATCAAGCTTATAAATACAGTCGTGAAGGTAGTGGATATATTCATTTTAATGAAAAATATGTAACAGCCTAAGAGCTATGACTGCGTCACAATTTTTTTCTATTTACATGGTCTTGACACATAAAAATGCTTATAACAACTACAACTCACAGGATTTCTAAATAACAGTTAGAAAAGGCAATATTAGAAAATTCTAAATAACAAAGATAACCCAATCAGAAGTTCAGCTAAACGCTAATTTAACACTTAAAATTGTTTTGCTTAGAAATTTACCACAAATAGTGAATAATGCTCACCAGAGCTTGGTACTCCTGATAAATTTCTGTGTAAGACAACTTGCTTTCTTCTTCATCATCAAAGACTGAGGGGGGGAAGAAGAAACATTTTGCAGTCAGTGTACACACCACCACAAATGAACTTATGCCCTAAATAGCACGATTAACCTTTACAGGGTAATATATTTAATCACGTGAAAATATAGGCCATGATTTGCAAGAGTCCTGTGTTTTTCCACACACTCAGCCTATGCATGTGCTTTTGGTAATTGAATGTAATTACACTGCATAATTTAATACTGGTGAAATCTTCATAATAGACTTGTAAGCAAGTTGTGGATTCAGCAGATACATTCCCTAAAAAGTCAGTTTTAATCCAAGAACTACCACAAGAACCTGTGTAAGGTTGTTCCAAGGCAGCAGATGACACATCAAGTGGAAATTTCTCACTTTCCATGTATTTATATGGAAGATGTATTTATTAATGACTTAAGCCAATTTTTTTCTGAATGTCATTCATGTAGTGAGAAGCCAAGGTGATGCAGGAAAATGAGTCCCTGCCTGCATAAAACCAGATAAACCCAAAGAGGAAATGTGGTGCAGTTAAGTTATGTTTTAATTATATCTCTCCTGATTTAGGAAAAATGGCCATTTCTATAGTATAGGCCATATTAATCATATTCCTGTCAATTCATATTAAAATCCCTGACTGGAACTACTCAAGCTTATGATCTCTATGCTGCAGAATAGGTGGACGAAGCAGAAAATAAGAGAAACTGAAAACTAAGGTTGGGGGGGATTAATTTACATTTTTTTCATGCCAACGACGAAGAGAGGTAATGTAAAACCTGGCAATTAAAGCAGAGGCTTAGAAATAAATCTGCCTCAATCCCCTTCAAGATTAGCCACTTGGACAAGTCACTTCCCAGGAACATCCTTTGAAGTCATTTGAAGAATAGGAACTCTGCTTAAATTGGCGAACGACTGTGGTTTATCCTTCATGTATATGTGACATCTCTGAAGGTGGTGATGCCCATGGAATCAGTGTAACCTTCACACAAATTTAGAGTGACTTTTTGAAGGCATCAAACATCCTTCCCAGCTGTGACATCCTCGAGGCCACATCACTCCAAACCTGGACAGTGTCAGCTGAGGTGGCACTTCCTAAAGCAGGAGGTACTTGCATCACTTTGTAAAACCTCATAGCAGTGCACTGATAGAAATCCAATCACACAGTTCAGGTCCCCCAAAAGCAGAGGAAAATCTGCTTTTTAATCATAATTTGGAAAACCAACATTGCTTGTGCGTTTTGCACAAGGCAAAATTTTTAATGAAGGAATTAAAAGAGAAGGTTTAGATATAGCTAGGATTAAATTCAAATGGTAGGAAAGGTATTATAAATATCAGTCCTATAGCAACCACGATATTACCAAACTCAGGAGGGTGAAGACACTTGACAGCCTCTGTTGTCTCCTCCTGGCTGGGGATCCATCACAGCTCTTGCAGACCCCAACTTTCACCTTGGCTTCTCTGGTCCCTTTTTCCCACCCTTCCTGCCCTGGGGATCCCAAGCAGGGGTGACACAGGGATGTCACCCCTCGGTGACAGGTGGCCTGGCACTGCCAAGGCGATGTTCCTCCTCCCACAGCTGCAGAGCGGAGCGGGAAGCCAGCACACACCGTGCCCTGTCCCCAGGCTCGGGACACAACGGGATGAAGTTCAGTGCCAAGTAAAGCAAGCTGCAGTCAGCATCTCCTCTCAGCTAAGTGGCTTTAAGGAGTACTTGGAACAGAGACTTGGATTTTCTTGAGTCAGGGCTCCTGAATCACGTAGTCATTATTCCTTAAGATTTTGGCACAGTCTTTGGTCGCCCAACAGGAACAAGGGTCTGAAGAACCACAGTATCAAGAAAAGCCAGGGGACACAGGTGTTGTGGGAGACACTCATTGTTTTCCTGTTAAAACTGAAAGTCTTGGCTAAAACCCCTCAAATGGGATGATACACACCTATCTATTTAATTCCAGCTTCACATAGAAGGAAATTGATCAGGCCATAAGAAATTAATCAAGTTCCCAGAAAGAGGGAGAGAGAGAAAGCAGATACACAAGATTACCAACAGCAGATAGTTTACAAGTTGAAGTACAAGGACTTGGCCTAAGTAACTACAGTTCTAAAATAAATTCCTTACATACCGATTACTAAAACCCAAATTGTATTTTCGAGGAATCACAAATTATTGTCAGTTAATCAGTGTGTTGCTAATTTTCTTGTCCAGCCCAAAGATTAAACGTTTTGGGAAAGCAAAGGACTCTGTCCTGACAAAGTATGTCACTACAAAACCAGCAATGGAATCAGCACAGCAGGAAGCGACCATCACAAGCCTGCCTCATACTATGTGGAAATTTACAGCGGTTCCACAAATCTTCTTACTGCCAGTAAATTCCCCTCAACCTTCTAAGGAGAAGGGATCATTGCTCCTGAGAGGGATAAATCAATTCCCTCGATACCTAAACCCAGACCCTTTGCATGATAACCTGAATGTTTGGCCCACCCCAAGTTTAAGTAGACTTCCCAGGAGAAAACTTCCAGTCTAGGTTTCTCTAACCCTTCCTAGCTGTTAAGGTTCCAGGAGCTTTTCCTTCCTCTTTTCCCAGCTGTAAGAGGGAAAGGTATACAGACTCACGACAATCACGCCTCATGCAAAGTTTGGGGAGGTAGAAACGATTCAGAGAGAAACTGAGAAGCAATTTTTTTTCAAGAATAACAAAAAAAAGCTGCCTTTGTTTTCCAAAGGGCTCAGGCACTGCTCTCGGACTTGCCCAAATTGTCATTACTTTGCTACCATAAGGATCCAGGTGTTCTTTGGCAGCAGAAAGTGTTCTGTAAAGCAGCAGAAGTAATTTAGCCAAATCTCTACATCAGAAAGTCTATTTCCTCCTTCCCTCTTTGCAAACACAAACATGCACAGGTCTCCCCTGGCTATGGAGCAATCCTGCGCCGCCCCCGCCACTGCCTGTACTTCCACTTTACCCAGGCTGCTCCCCAAATTATGCCTTGATTGTGTCAAGAATGGGAAGGAAGAAATGGAAGTTTAACTGGAGTTGCTTCGGAGCTAAAGTCACTCACAAACTACAAAACGTCACTGGTAATCACTGACTTTTAGCACTATCAGTTTTTGGAGCTACTAAAATTTAGGGGCTTTCACCTCTTAACTGCGACAAAATTCACATAATTGCAGGAATTGAACTTTGGGCCTTCTCCTCCTCTGCCCCACTGACCAGACGGCACTTTCGGTTGTCCTGCCCACTTTCCTAAGGAAAACTCCAGGCTCTGGGAGAGCTTTGGAGGCCGTGCCGGGGTCCGAGGCGCCGCAGGGTGCAGCGCTCGTTCGGTGTCAGCCGTAAGCTCATGCCATAATCCCAGGACGCGCTAATGGATGCAAATGGCACGTCCTGACACCCGGCTCGCTCGGGGGACACCGCGGGCCCCGGGGAGCGCCCGGCGGGGAGCGCGGCCGGAGGAGCCGGGTGCGCGTTCCCGCACAACACCGGGGCCGGAGGGACACCCCGGACCCGCGACAGGCCCCCGGCGGTGGGTTCGGGGGACGCGCCCCGCCCTGCCCCGCCCGGCGCCCCCTCTGCTCACCCTCGCAGTTGTGCTCCATGAACTCCAGGATGGGGATGGACCAGGCGGGCCCCCGCAGGAAGCCGGCGATGGTGTCCACCACCCACTCCACGTCGTCCTCCTCCTCGGCCGCCATGGCCGGCGGTGCGGCCGCTATGGCAACCAGCGTCAGGGGGCGGGACCTGAGGGCCGGGATCCGCCCTCGCGGCATTCCCGGGAATCGCGGCACGGCGGGAAGCGGCCCTGCGGGGTGCGGCCAGGCTGCCTACCTGGCGCAGGAGGAGCGGGTGGGAGCGGCTCGCAGCATCCCCGGCCGCCCGACGTGCGGGTCCTGCACAGCACTGAAAAGAGAAGAAATGAGTAACTGCAGCGCTCCTTAATTACCAATGTTGAGGACAATGGAGCACGGGAACAGGCTGTGAAGCCCGGCTGCGGCTTCCCTGTGCTCGGGGATAGCCGGGATGTGAGGGACACGGCCCTGAGAAGCCGCGTTGCACTGGCCCTGTGCCCTCCAGAGATCGCCAGTTGTTACAACGCTTCTCTCACTCAGTTTCACAGTACAGTCCAGGGCTTATATATTTATATTTTATAAAAAAATTAGCCCCGATGGTGGAAAATTCCTGTTACCTTCTATTTTATCGTGCAGACTGCAGTGACTGGCACAACAAGAACTCACGTGTTCCTTGTTAGCTGTTGAAGCTGGTGCTCTAAGTCTAATTAAAATGTTAATCACTCATCAGGCCTTCATAAGAACACGGGTAATTTGTAACTTAGTAATACTGTAAATACCCTACGATGTAAGAATTGGGAAATAATTTACAAGGCAATAGGTAAGAAGATTTACATTAACGCTTAATTATTTGGGTATTTCTTAGGGCTGGTGGTTGTGGCGCATTCCTTTTCTCCACTAAAATTAAGGTAATTCCTCTCACTGTCTTCATCTCTTACAGTGCTGACAAACTGAAAAGTTTTTCCCAGTGTTTAAATTTATGTCCTTCCTAATACTGTATGATTGCTTGCCTAACTGATGCATGTCACTGGTAAGTAAAAAAAACCCAAAAAACCACAAATCCAAAAATAACCTCTTCATCCTTTTTAAAAATATTTTAATGACCATAAACAGTGATAGTTCCAGGTGGTTACCTCAGGCTCAGGCTTGAGCTTGCTCAAGAAAAACTCTAGTAGCCATTAATGAGATTTTACCTGCATGAAGTTTCAGTGCTGAGTGAAGGCTAATTTATTTTCTCACTAATTTTTCTCAAAGGTAACTGTTCTATGCTTGGAACTGCAGAAAAGTACCTGATCATCATTTAAATAAGAATCGGCACTGGAAAAACTTCAGATTTGCCTTTTGCAGGCCACTTTTTTCACCATCAGTGCTTCCATTTCTACAGCCAGTTTTGTGGTCTGAGAGCATCAGTAGTATGACAGGATATTCACTTTGTTGCGTAAAAAGTTAAAGCATTTCATCACAGTTACAGGAAATGTTGCTGGAGTAATGAGTATGAAGAAATTCTGTCCCCTGTAATCAAATCCATTTTATCACCTCACAGGAAACTGCCTGATGTTATCATGTTCTGTCCGCAGCTGTCAGGGGAAACACTGGAGTTGGTGTTTTAGTTGTTAATAATACCAAAGATAGAACAGGAAATGCTCCCTGTCTGAGTCACAAAAAGCATTTATTGCTTAACTTTCTGTCTTCTCTGAGCAAATTGCTACTTCAGACATTTAGACATATACATATATATATATATATATATGTATATATATAATATATATATACACAGACGCTGACAGGCAAACTTTGTCAAGCCTTTCCAATCTCTTTGTTCCACTGAATTCTTTATGTTAGTACCCAACTCTCTTCACACTCAGTGGGTTCCACTCACATGCACGATAATAAAGAAGTTTGAAATTCCAGAATCTTGGGAATATCTGACTTCTTCTTGGTGAATGCAATTTTCGATCTGTTGCTGAATTTATAAATTTATTTATTTATAAATAAAATAAGAGGTAAGAAGTGAGACAGATTAGCTTTTTAGCTATTGGCAAAGGTGGTTTTTACATCACTTTTAATTTTGTAGATTTTGTGCAATTTAAAGGATACTGGCAATAGTGCAATTCCCAGATTAGCAGTAAAACATCATTATTATTAATTACTCTTTTTCTTAGGCTTTAATTCCCCCATTCACCTAGTTTGTAATAGTCTTAACTGCAACAGCTAAAAATATTTTTACCTTAGTAAACCTAAGGCAACTTTTCCAGTTTGTTTTTATAAATTTTAGTTTGGGAGGGATTTTTTAAAATAAATCTGACCTCAAAGAGAACCCTGAGCTCAAGTTTCTGAGAACCTGTAGTGGAAAGGCCTTTTCTTTCAGTCCAGTAGACAGAATTAAATGTGACTTCTGTATAAAGATTGAAAGTTAAAATACAAATCAGCTTGGGTTTATTGGCAATAATTCATTGTGGAGATTTTTTGGTTAAATATATTATACTTCAGGGACTTCATTGTACTTTAGCCAAGGCTCAAATAGGAGAGAAATTGGTTCTGAGCAATGCAGGTACATTGAAGAAGTGCTTAAAGTCAAGTAAGGAATTGTGAGTTATCTTCATTTCCCTCCCCTTAGGGATATTGAGCTCCTGCAGGAACTTCTAAAGATCTTCCTATTTAGTTCATTTTCTTTCATTTTATAAAGCTGTTCCTTTCTCTTGTGACTTAAAGGTTTTATACAAATGTGAGGCTGTTGCACAGAATCCATTCTGCCTGAGAGGCCATTCCTAATATAATTATCTAATAATAAGCATATGCCATTGCCTTTCCCATAATAATGCTTCTTAGCTAAATTATCTAATCTTAAAAGCATCTCAAGTGTCCAACATCTAATGCTTTCGCTTTGTAGCTTGTAAAAATAAGAGATACTAGAACTACAAGAATATTATTTCTTCTCTCTTTTGGATTTTTTTTCATTTATATACTTGCCACAAACCATGCACATTTTACCCACACATTTATCCAAAAGCCTATCCATAAATTTGATTTCATAAATTTTTCTGAAGCAAATTTTGCTCTTTATTTACCAACAATAGTATTTATTCCCATATATACTTTTCATAGGGATTTTCTCCACACAGGGATTTTCTCCACAAACATTGACCAGGTATTTTAGTAATTGCTGCAGTGCTTTTACCATTATTTTCCCTGTGGTGTCTGCACTTCTTGAATTCTAAAAAGCCTTGTAACGATTTAGATTTTTCTGTCCAATTTCAGCTGATTGTTATTGATGGAAAATGAACTACAGCAAGGTGAAGTCTATGGTTTGATTTGAAGCCTGTGAGCTTTGTTATTCTAATCTCTTCTGGCACAGAGTTCTGCAGCCATGAGCAGGTTAAAAAAGGAAAAAGAAAAAGCTCTGTGACCTTTCTTTGAAAGTGGAGAATTTCACTGAACCAGGAAAGGCAGCATCTGTGGAGTATGAAATGGTATCAAAAAGGCTATGAGATGGTTGGAAACAGTAAAATAATAAATTGCCAGATGCATGGGCATTTTGTTCATTGCAGAATAAGAGTGGAAGAAAGTCAGGGAACATGGTTGCCACAAATCCATGATAATAATGGTTTAAAAAAAAAAAAGCTTTAAGTTGTATATGGATTTGGGGGAAAGATCTTGTCTATTTCTGAGCTTAAGAGACTTTCTGCACAAGTCCCGGGTTCTTCTTTTAAATTTCTAACACTGTCAGCCAAGTGTCATGAAAGCTAAGCAGAAAGACTTCCACACACAAGCTCATTTCACTTTCTCTTCAGTTTTTACCACTGTGAGAATTACGCATTTTTAATTTCTTTGTAGAACTTCCCTTAAAAAGAACTCCTCACTACTGGGATTACTGACGTGTTACCTGAGGATATATGGGGAGTGGGACTAGAAGAGATCTGAAGGCTGCCCAGCCTTGGGGTTTCCTCAACTGCACAGAGCAAAAGAGAGTTTATTTGGACATGAGTTTGGTTTGAGTCATTTAGTGTTACCTCAGGGCCTGGCTTTCAAGAAGGCATTTACAGACAAAAGTGCTGGTTCTGGGGACTCTGGGGAAGAACTGGAGTTTGCATTTCTGAGTTTTATTACCCACATGTTTCAGTTGCCCCCAAGAACTTTGGCTAATTGCATTGTATTGTTGATTATAAAAGCCAAAAAAAAAACCCCAAGAAGGACAATGCACTGGAGTGCCTCGCAGAAACTGTGCTTTCTACTGCTGAAACAGAAAAATCAATTGGATGTAAAAGAAAGAAATACTTCCATGGAGATACAGATGGAAGTTGTTTGGACAGAACATCATCTGTCCTGTTTCATGGTTTTCAGATGTATGGGACTTGTAGCAAGTCGGATATTGGAAGAATCATGTAAATTAGATTAGCAGATTACCTATGATGGGGGGCAGAAGTTTATCCCATTTTCCAGGGTGTGTTATCTGGCTTCCAGTGCAGAAAGGACTCCACACTCACAGTTCACACTCTCACTGTGCCAGCTCACTGATTTGATGTAGCCCCGTGTTCAGGGTGACACAGGAGTGCCCGGGTGACTTGTTCCGAGATGTGAGCAGAGCACAGGAATTCCAGACTCCCCACACCACCCCATTAACTCTCATCACTACTGCAACTGGCCTTCCAGCAGTTTGCAGCTCTGAGGGGCGCTGCTCAAAAAGGGGTTTTGCCACCATAGCCAGCACTGAGAAGAATAAAGGTGCTGCTACTTCCCTCTTGCTGAGGTATTTCCTTTCTGTTTTCCAAGGTGGCATCCACTCAGGCTCATAGCAGAGGCTCTGTTTGGAACAGAGGAAGAGCTGGGGTGTGTTGGATGTGGCCAGGAGCTGCTGAGCTGTATCTCCCTGAATATCTGGATACAGCTGCCACACCAGTAGGTGTGACCTCAGGAAGGCATAAAAACCAGAGCTGGGAGATGAAGTGTAGCTTTTCACAGCTTTATGAACAGGTTAAATGATGGCAGCATAAGCAAGGCTGCTCCTGTTCTTACTTGTAGGACACACTGTAGAATTCCAGTGCATGCATGGTTTTCATTAAGCTCTGTGTAACTTTTCATAGTTTATTTTTATGAAAGCACCATGAGTTATTTATTAAGTAGTTTGTATTTGTGGACTATGGGATTTTTACTTGTGCTTTAATGTTATGATTAAGAAGAAATTGGCAACTATGCTTTTATAGAATTTTCATTATCAAATGATGCTGTGTGTAACTGTGGGTTATTTTGTGACTGTATAATGGATTACCTCACAGTGGAGCTCAGAGCTGGGGGCTGTGCTGTCTTTGCATAGGATTTATTTCACCCCCTGCATATCTTGCTCATGCTTTTTAACCCTGAAAAACTTCCCAAATATATCAAGTGTATAAAACTTGTCACCGGTCTTTACAAAGATGGGAACAAGCAGACTAGTTAGATTTTGCGGGAAACAAAGACAGGGAATGAGGTGAAATGAGTAGTACACAAAATAGTGAATTCGAATTAGTGTAACAATGGAAAGTGGACAGTGGGAAGTTATCACTGCACAAAGCTTTTTGCCCTGGCTTCTTCTGTCCAGTCCCAGTTCTACTTTGTGGAGAGGAGAAGAGTGAAAGCCACCGTGCTTTCAGCTGAAGGGGTCAGAAGTCAGCCATGAGCTTTTGTTTTCAATAGCCTGCAGGGAGAAAGGCTGACTGGACAGTCTTGGAGATAAACCGCTGTCCCGAAAATGAAGGAGCCTTGGGGATCTTGGCAGACCAGGATTATCACTCCTTGTTTGTTAGTGGTTAGGGCTCTTGGGGTTTTATTGTCATGGGGTTTTGGGGGTGGGGTGGTGATTATGATGTTTTCTTAGCCAGTTCCTGGTACTGGTTCCTCGGAGCTCAGTTTGAAAGTGTTTGCCCTGATGTTTCTCTGTGAGGCTTTATGGAGTTCTGCTGGTTTGCATATGCCCACAGTGGGCTGGCAAACAGGGCTCTCAGGCTCACGGGGTGAAGCTAATCCATGCTTTCGCACTCTTGGCAGAAATCCTGGCAGGACTTTAGGCCATGAGGAGAGTTGGATGGAGGACAAGGGTTGGGGGGAGGTTGGAAATTGCATTTAAGACTCTGCTGGGAGTCTTAATACCGGTAATGTGTTCACTGTGATAAAGTAGGAAAAGTGCTTGTTGGGAAAGCTGACAAGAGACCAGCCAGATCCATTTTGGAGCTAGGGATCAGGAGACTCCTTCCTGACACTTTGCTTGGCTGGACAGGCTTAGTTTACTATTTTAGAGCAAACAACAAAGCAGCTCTGCACTGTGGTGCCAGAGTAGTAATAGAGCACTTCCTGTACTTGAAATTCAATTTTACATTCCCTGCAGAAATACACATGGTTTTCACTGAAATAAATAGAGTTTAGCATGTTTGGTATTAATATTACTGGCTCCTTGCTGTTTGCATGCATTTTTGTGCCAGAATACTTTTATATGAGAAAAATATGTCCTGAAAGCTTTTGTAGGGATGAAATGTCATACTTTTTACTTGGAAAATGCCTCCAGAAGGTCTCATGTGGTGTTGTGTGCTGTGCATTAATCTATAATAGGATGGAGTGATTCAAACTGACCTTCACAAAGTGTTTAGCTGGGTGAACACTTTCTGTGGTAGGGTTTTCATTTGTAAATCCAGAATGCCAGAAGGAACAATGGATGGGAAAGAGAAGTACTTCCAGAGTAGCAAACTCTGAAGCTGAGCCAACATGAAAGAATGAGATAAGGAAGTCGTTGAGCAAAAGGTACAAGTAAATTAAGTAGGTTTTTCTGCAAGGCCTTCACTGTTCACCACAGAATACACGAGTGAGGAGGTTTGACACTAAGAAGTCAGGACAGGGAGCTTGGAAAGAGAAGGTGACAGTTTGTGACAGGCTGAATGGCGTTTGGGTAGGTTAGGAGCAGGTGACTGGAGATACACAGGGCAAGGGTTATTTTTTTCCAGGTGCATACCGAGTGAAGTGTAATGCTGATGGCATACAGTCACAAGATAAATCACCAACATCTGAGTTGCAGGTCTGCATCTTTGGGTGTGCACAGGAGTTGAGAGCTGGCAGATAAAAGGGCTGAGAGGTTTGTTATCAGGGCCCACTTGAGCACCTGCTGCTCCTCAGGGCTCAGCTAGTCGCTTGCATAAGGCTCCTTGAGTCTAATGCCAGTCCTGTAAATACAAAGGACCTCGGGGCTCTAACAGTGACAGCTGATCCCAGAGGAAACTGCCTAGGCTGCTGAGGAGGCAGGTTGGGTGGCAAAGAACCAGGAGAACTGCAAAATAAAGTACAGCTCTGAGGCATCAGTATCAAAGTTAGTACCAGCTTACTACACTTTCAAATCCCCACTTTGTAGCAGAAGCAGATGTGTGATATCATGCCAGTTACTGACTGTGTCATGTGGATTCAGATCGTTTCAATAAGCAGTAACTGAGCTCAGTACAATTAATTTGTTCCATTCCCCTATGTGGGCACACCCTGGAACAGAAGCAACTCCTTGCTGTTCAGATCAGCAATTCTCTTATGATATTTTATACACAACACTTTCAGAATTTCTCATATGCTGTTCCTCTTACACTTTTTCCATGTCAGGGAACTTTTGTTTTAACATGCTTTCTCCTTTTCTCCTTATAATGTGGTATATCATAATAAATCTCGTTTATTTCTGAAATCCTTCTTACCTGCAATAATTTCTGAGGTTTTTTTCACATTTTCATCCTTTGAATCAAAGTATTTTTATGTTGGTCTTTACTGCAAACCAGCACTGTTATTTTTGTTAAGATTTGGTAGACTTTTTTATTGCTTTGTGGAGGTGGGCCTTTTAATTACGTAGTTTTAGGTTTAGCCAAAATTACAGAGAGGTATGGAAACAACAGGGCCTGTTTGGATCCACATCAGCCTAATAAAAAATCTGTAGAAATACCATGTGCAACTTTCTAGGCCTTATTTGTAGGAAAAAGTACTAAGTTTAATTTCTGTTGCAGTTGAACAGTCACCCTCACCCTGTCTACTCCTATGCATGTATATATATATATATATATATATATATAAAATCCTCACGGGGGCACTCTCGGTTTAAGCACACTCTAGAGGAGGTGCAGTTTCATCTTGAATTTCCTTTGTAGTCGACTGACAAAAAAAGCTTAAGGAGCTCCTAGAATGGCTTTCAAGTCACAGTTAAAAATAAGCTAAAATAAGTGTTACATAAGGTAAAGGAGTTTCAATTCTGTAATTCTGGTATAAAGCAGATCTAGTTATATAATCTCTACCGCCAGAATTTTGACTTTCACTTAAAATAGGGTATAGTAGGAATGAAAGGCCATTATTTAGAAATTGGGGTTTAGTTGACTTACCTGTATCATTGTTTTTCTTATTTCTTTTGCAACCACTACTTTTCTTGTGTATGCGACATTGTGGTTTTCCTGCTGTTACAGATTATGATGCATAACCCACAGTGACAGGGAAAACTGACATACCTAGGGGAAGAATTTATTTGGTGATTTGGAGGAAGCTTCCTGCTTATGTCTATTTCCCAAGCCCACGATAATTGAACTGAAATTATTTCTAAATTTGTACACTGTTAAGCTTCTTGACCAGTTGGATTTCTCTTTGTTATCATTAATAATAGAGCAGTGGGACAATTATTAGTTGTTCAAAGAGCACACATATAAATATATTATGTATCATAACAATGCCATCACAAATCAGCCCAAGAAAAATTGGCAGAAGGGAAAAAAATTACATTAAACACCTATTTTTTCTTTTTTTGTCTTGCTGCAAGAACATCTAGTAGGTAAAATGGAACTATGTCATGGGCTCTTGAGTGAGGAATTCCTTGGAAGAAACAAGCCTTGTATTCTTCACAAGAAGGATTAGCGGTTCCTAAATGCCTGACTAATTTCTTAAACACAGCCCATGCCGCTGTTACAAAGGGAACTACAGAACTCCCAATACTTCACTGTTCCCTGCTTCCACTTAACTGCATCAGGACAGAAGCAGTAAAAGAAAGAACTAGACAGGGCAGAAGATCTGAGCTCGGAGCAGTTATGAAGTCAAGTCAATCTGAATCATTTGCAAGTGTGTATTTCCACTCAGTGTAGAAGGATCAGCTCTGAAATGTTAAAAAGAAAAGAAAAGCCTCACAAGCTGGAAGCATGTCAGTCATCTTTTTGGTGGAAGTATGGATGAACTGGGGGAAGACTCCAGGGAGCAGAGGTGGATAATTTGACCCAGAGGTTACTCTTGGGCTATTTCCACTATTAGTACACAAACCCTTCTGCAGCAGCCTCTGCTTTCCTGCCAGCAGCTCCCTGTTCTCTGTGCTCCACATGCACCCAGGCTGGGAGCTCCAGCTCCTGCAGGGATCTCATCAGAGGCAGGAGACCTCTCCATGCTTTGGGATAATGGTTATTATTACTGCCAACACCCCTTTTGGGTGACTGTCAGCCTAAACTATAGCACAAAACTGGCTGTCTTCATTTGTTAATTAATTTTGTTTGTAAAATACTCCTCTGAGGGAGAGGGAATAAATGTTACCATTAAGGACTTAAATAGGCTTTCAGATGAAATACCATAACCAGCTGCAGGTCAGCAACAAACCATTCTTTGTTAAGGTGTTTTCCTTTTACAGAGATACAGCCTGAATAAGCTGAATAATCTCATCCTTTTAAGGCAGACTGTTAAGGTGGACTAATTCTATGATCAAAAATATCCTAGAGATCATAAAAACAGAAAGAAATAAATTTCAAACTATTCATTATTTTAGTAAAGCATTCTCTGTGTGGAAAGGGCTACAATGTTCTACTTACTTTGTATATTAAATATATGTATTATATTTTAATACTTTATATATTTTTGACCTGTTACTAATATTTAAAAGTAATAACCTTAAGAAAAATTAAACCTTCTCTGGCCCACACAAGAATTATCAAGCGCCGAAATCAAGACTGATATACACAGAAATCAGAATTCTAATCTTACCCAGCTTATTTTAAAAAATCAAACAAATCATAGACTCCTTTAGGCTGGGAAAAATCTTTAAGATCGAGTCCAGCTATTCCCCCAGCACTGCCAAGGCCACCACTAAACCATGTCCTCAAGTGCCACATCTGCGTGGCTTAAATCCCTCCAGGGACGGAGACTCCACTACTCCCCTGGGCACCTTGTTTCAGAAGTAATTTTAGGTAATTGCTTATTAATATTAACATTAAAAATCAGGAGTGTGTTAAATTGCTTCATAATAGATTAAAAAAAAAAAAACCCAAACAACTGACATATCAGAATAAACCTGAAATTAGAAGGAAAAATTAGTCGTTTGCTGAACCATCCTTTGATCTTTCAGCCACTGCACACTGCTATACCCTTAATTCAGAAATTGTGTTACAGAGTGGAATGTAAAAATCATAAAGAACTTCAACATTGTATGACCGCCTTAGGAAAAAATATAGCATTTTGTAGGTACATAAAGCTGGCAAGAAGAATCCACCCGAGGGAGATATTTAGGCCCTGGAAAGGAATAGACAGGAAACAGCTGTTGATGATAGTGGTTTGGAAAAGCCTAAATAAAATGACCAAATGCATCACTATAGCTTTTACCAGAAGAAAAACTACCTGTTGTAGAAAAATACTTACATAACGAATTTTAAATGATGGTAGATTTGGGTAAAAAAAATGGAATATTTTTCAGAGATGAACAGGACTAGGTAAGAATCCAAATTTTGTGTTCATCTCCCATTAAATTCACAATTCAATTAGTATCTCAGTGAATGGAACCTTCTGGACTTAATGCAAACAAAGGGGTCATGCAGTTAAAAGTGGTGTCTGAAAGAGGTGTGAATCAATAGGTTGTTCCCAGGTTTAGGTGACTCCGGAATCCACCTTCTTGCAAGAAGCTTCACCAGAAATTCTATCTAATAAGTGTAATTACCATTTTTTAAAATCCAGCATTAATTATTTTTTCATTACCTATAGTTTTTTCTGTTAATTAGTCCATATATTTTAATATCAGTCATTGTAATGTAATGCTGTAAATAACTTGTGTTTTCTTGTTGTATAAGCTTGTCAAATGATTTTCCTAAAGGCAAAATATGGATATCTTAAAAGCTTTTAATTGTTTCACCAGTATTTCATAGAAAGAAAAGCTGTTTTCAGATGTAAATAATTTGACAAATAACCAGGGGTAAAATCAGGCATGAAAACGAATAGGATAATCCTGAGGGAGGGAGCTCAGAAGAGCAGAGGTTTGAACAGAAATTATTCTACTACAGTTACATTCTTAGTGCTGTATATTTTTTCATAACTAAGCCCACCTACACAAATGGAAATCTCAAGGACAGAAATGCTCCCCACCCAGTTCATTATTTCCTGACCTTGGGAAGCTCCATCTCCAGCTGGTGAGGAATACCTCTCTAATGAGACATGCTAACATCAAAGGTGATGCAGGGCTCTGGAACTTAATAACCTCTCCTGAGCTCAGAAATCTGGGTCTCACGGCACCACTGCCCAAGCTACTGGGGTCAAGTGACATCAAGACTGTGAAAACGTGGGTGAAAGTAGGGAGGCACCAGCAAGAGACCGTGGCAAAGAGCAGGGAGCCAATTACCTGGAATGTGGTGGTATGCGAGGGAAAGCAAACTTAATGTCATAATAAAGCAAAACTGAGGCAACTGGAGTTCTAAAAGGTACAAAAGTCTTTCCTGGGGATACAAAACCTCTTCTGTTTTGTGAAGCTGAATGGGGAGAGTGCTCTATGCTAAAGGAAAACACTAGAGAAGAAAACCAGCTCAACATTTCTGTACGTCAGGGATCCGAGATGGCCTAGTGCTGTTGATGCAATTCCAGTGTCTTGCTTTCCTAAGCCACGGATCTGCAGATCCACAGGCAGCTGTGACTGCTAACAATGAGCAGGCTGGGCTGCACTTTGCTCCTCATCAGAGGAAACGCAGAGCGTGCTCTGTAATTCATCTTTCTGACCCAGTTCATAAGAAACACTGCTCATACTGGCAGAATCTCGTCTGACAGAAGGCATGTCAGCAAGAGCTTTTGCTCAGTCTCACTCCACTGGCCACAACAGAAGTGAGTACCAAAGCTATTGTCCTGGTAACTGCTGTTCTTGCTGTAACACTCAATGCTTGCTTTTAGGAAAATAACAATCTATTTCCTTTGTATGCAGCAAGTAACAAAGGGAAATTCACAAACAGTGCTATTAGACAGTCTTGTAGTTCACAGATGACTGTCAGAAACAGATAAATGTTTTATTGGCTGAACAGGAAAAAGAGCTGAATTGTAGTACTAAGTTCAAATGAATATTCTTTGAAAGGGAGTATTTCTCTGACACCCTCTTAAGAGTTTAAACCCATGGCAATACTTAGGAATGGCTATTAAATTTAAAAATCAAGATAAATAATTGGTTTATTTTTGATCACATCAGCTGAGCTTCCACAGCTCATTCTTCCATTGGACAGGCATTCTTCCTGCCTGTCCAAATGATTGAAGGTAATCAAAAAGCTGTAGGCTCCTCCCTTCTAAGATGAGCCCCAATATTAAATGTGACACTTTTACCAAATCTTTCACCTTTTAAGTACTGTTTAAGTAGTCCTTCAAGGAAAGTGTGGTTATGTTAGGTAGGCATGTCTAGAAATGGTAAATAGCTGTACTTGCAACAAACATTGTGCCTGACAGGGAATTCTGATGCATTTGACACTGGTACCCATACCGGGTGTTCTTTGTCTGCTGTCTCTGTACTGATTTCTTGCTATTTGGTACAATTCGACACAAACTGTAAAATGTCTGGGATCTGTAAAAAATCTTAAATGGACAACAGCAACTTTCCCCAAGCCCCTACTGTTTCTTCGTAATTTTTCACTCAAAATACCCTCATTTTGAGGTCACTTAAAATTTTCTCAGGAAGTTCCCTTAAAGTTGATGGGGAATTTTGGTCACATCAGAGAAGATGCTGTAGTAGGGAAGAAATCTAGAATTGTTGTTGAATTTTCAGTTCTTTATTCATGTTAGAGAGGGATTTCCCCTTCTTTCCACTCCTGTGGAACAAAAAGTAACTTTTAGTTTGCTGTATTTGTGGCACCTTTAGGAATTCATAGCCATACTTAAAAAGGCTCAACCCCTCAGTGCCCTTACTCTTCTCTTTATTGCCCCATCTATTCCTGTAGTCTTGATTTGATATGGAAATAGGATTCTCTGGGAGAAAACAGGACAAGGAAACTGACTATCCTTGTCATTGGCTAGCAGTTTTCACTAGGCACTGTCCTATCAAGCCAGCCTGTATTTAGAGCATTCTGGTTTTGGCTGTGGTTTCATAACCCTGCAGTGGATCCCAAATATCCACACTTGGTCCCTGCGTTCTCCCTCTTCTGAAGTCCCATCAGGCAAAGGCCCATCAACCCAGCAGTGCTGACTGGGTTGATGGGCCTTTGCCTGGGTTGACAGCGAGAGCAGCGTCACCTCTTTCCTTTGGTCGTGTACGAGAGGAAGAGAAAACCACTGGGTCTTGCATCAGCTAAAAAGGGCAGGTTGGTTGAAATCTCCTCCCCAAAGTGTCCCCTCCCTTGGCTCACTGCAGGCAGGGTTGGCCAGAAGTATTTTGACAAATCCTGACAAGGTAAGTGGGGCTGTACATGGTTACACTTTCCTGCTGTCTGCAGATTTAAGGCATCAGGTTGTGTTCTAGTCTTTCTTTTTCAATTTTTGTTTTGCAATAGCAGGTACAGGAAATGAGGCCACAAGCAAAAAAAGTTCACTGAGAAGATGAAGTAACTCTGCAATTTGCAGATCTGGGATCTAGGCACAGATCATTTATAATTTCCGTGTCTTCTGTGTAGAGTCTTCGTGGTACGTAGGAGATGCAAGAGAAAGGACACACTTTACAAGAACAAACACTGCTCTTCAAACATCAAGCTTAATCTCTAAATCTGTTTTTTTAGAAGCAGTAGGCCACACTCTTTGTTAAATATTGACAGTGCTGTTCTAGAAAATGAGATGTGAAAGAACAAGATTGTTCTCTGTGCATTTTTTCAAATTATAAAAAGGATAATTTTTTCAGGTCTACAATATTCCTGAATATACATTCTTAGAGTAGTTAATACTATTAAAACTTCAGTTTAATAGTAATGTTGCTTCTCTGTTCCTGGGTCAGCTAACTTCAGTTGTCAACTTCCTCAGCTGGTACTGAATTCTAGTAACAGTTCTGGGATTTACCACTCTAAGTGCAGTCATGAAACTTTCTTTTAGGAGCCTTCCCAGATAAAAAGGGCTAAAACAATGCAGCCAAATATATCACAAGCTACAGGTTATAGTAATGTAGCCCTGTAGAGCTGTGACTTCGTAGTATTTCCTAGAACAATACTCCTGGGACTCCCGACAGCTATGCTGAAAATGAAAGCCTTCCATTTTCAGTTCAGGTTCAGAGAAACAACTCGAAAGACAAACATTTTAATGCATTTTAAGGGTTATCTGTCAAACAAGGGCTCAGCAATCAAAGGCTGACAGCTTCCTGTCCTAGGGCAAGTTATCTCACCTTGCTGAGGTGGCTGCAATCCAGGTTCTTCTGGCTCTGACTCCATCGCAAACACCTGCCCTGGCAGCGGTTCATCCTGGTCGGTGTCTGTGTGTACCTGAAAACGAGGTAAATATTCTCAGACTTGGTGGGACAAAGTGGAAGCTACTTAGAGGAAACTTTGAGCCTCTTCACAGGTTTTCAGGGCTCTTAGTCTTGGGAAAAAAAAAGAAAACAAAACCCAACCTAAACCAAAACTGAAAACAAAACTCCTCTGACTGTGTTTGGATACCTTTTCTGAAATTTTATCTTGTATTAATCTCCAGTTCAAATAAGGAACTGTAAATCATCTGAGATAAAACAGCTGACAATGCATTTCATATCTAAAACGTAGCAGTCTTTCTGCAGGAACAGTGATCAACAGCCATGCTGAGCACACAGGCCAACTGCATGATATGGATGGATGCAAAAAGATCTAAAACCATTTAATTCAATTTTTAGTGCTAGGGAATCGCCATATAAAATGGTTTCTGTGAGCCAGCTGCTGTTACTACTACACGGGCTATCAACTTCTACTGGCTGGTCTCTAATTCCTAGAAAATGCTTTATGCCAAAGTCATTACTGCCTAATTAGAGCCCGCAAGAAACTAAGGGGATGAGCCAGAGAAGTTCCATGGCATTGTGGGCACAATTGCATGTTTACAGACTGCTGCCAGACACAGGGAGCAGAGCGGTTGGTTCATCAGGCTTGTACAAAAATGCTTTTGTGGCTGCCTTTAAGGGATGGGAATTTATTGGCAGTTATTTCACCCATGGATCACCAGGTTCTTATTCAGAACCAAGACTGCAGAGTTTTCCTTTGCCCTTCCTTATTTCTTTTGTTTCACAGGAGGGCTGAGTTCACTCTGGAGATCTGGTTTGGGAGGGAAAGACCTGATTTTTGCTGAAAAAATAAAACTGTGAGAATCAAAGTCTTTTAGCTATGCAACATTGTTTAAATTTAAAAAAACCTTTAGAGTGCTAAAGACAAGACTGATATTGCCAGATCCATAATTTATTTTTCTAATTTGTTACTTAGACATTCTTCATGGGAAACAGGTCACAATTGGAATTGGGTTTATTTCCCCCCAATCTTGGACATTAGGAAAAATATATATCCAGTATTTGGGTTAAGAAAAACCTAATCTGTTTAGCTGTTATTTGATGTTTTTTAAAAGGACTTAATTTCAGTCACTTCTATTGCAATGTTTTGTGGTTTTGTTTTTCTTTTTTAATCGGGTGTGCAAAACTAAAGGTATTTGAAAAAATGCTGCTGCAATTTAATTTATACCACACAGAGAAGAGAAGAGAAACTGGATTTAGTCTGAAATTTTATAAAATGTTTTGTCAATGAACCACATAATGTATTAAGCAGATATAGCCACGCATATTAATACAGGATTGGATATTGGAAGCACAAGTAGCAGCAGAAGGCTCAGGGAAGGGACAATGGATCAGGCCAGCACACTGCTTGTCATCCTCTGATTCCCCACAAAACCTTTCCAGAAAGCTGGGTTTTTCCTTAACATGGGCATATCTTGATTCCACCTCCTAAGGAGAAAACCTGTCCTGCTTCTGGATTCCACTTCCTGAGGGGAAAACCTGCTCTGCTTCTGGATTCCACTTCCTGAGGGGAAAACCTGCTCTGCTTCTGGATTCCACTTCCTGAGGGTAAGAGTTTTTCCTCTCACGGGCACCTTTATTCCCAAAAATGGAAGCAGAAGAACATCTCCCTCTTGCACTGAGTTTTTCCTCCACGGACACCTCTATTCCCCAAAGGAGAATGAAAGAGCATCTTTTCCTCCTACACTTTTTCTCTCATGGACACCTGTGTTCCCTAAGAGGGGAATTGGAATGTCATCTCTCTCCCACACCGAGTTTTTCCCTCACAGGTACCTTTATTCCACATAAGGGGAATCGAAGAGCATGTCCCTCCCTCCCGCGCCAAGTTTTCCCCTCATGGGCACCTTTATTCCCCAAAGGGGAATGAAAGAGCCTCTCCCGTCTTCCCTCTCTCCCTCCCGTGCTTTTTCCCTCGCGGGCACCTTTATTCTCCTAAAGGAAATGGAGAAAATCCCTCCCGTGCCGAGTTTTTCCCTCACAGGCACCTTTATTCCCTAAGACGGGAATGGAAGAGCATTTCCCTCTCTCACATGCTTTTCCCCTCACGGGTACCTTAATTCCCCAAGGGGGAAAGGAAGAGCATCTGCTTCCCGCCCTTTTCCCCTCACGGGCACCTTCACTCCCCAAAAGGTGATTGGAAGAGCCTCTCCCTCCCGCGCTTTTTCCTCCCCTCACGGGCACCTTTATTCCCCCAAGAGGGGAATGGAAGAGCATTTCCCTCCCTCCCATGCTTTCCCCCTTACGGGCACATTTATTCTCCTGGGCTGAGTTTTCCCCTCACGGGCACCTTTATCCCCCAAGAGGGGAATGGAAGAGCATTTCCCTCCCTCCCACACTTTTTCCCTGACGGGCACCTTTATTCTCCTAAGGGAAATGGAGAATATCCCTCCCGCACTGAGTTTTCCCCTCACAGTTATCTTTATTCCAGAAGAGGGGAATGGAAGAGCATCTCCCTCGCGGGCACCTTTATTCCCCCAAAAGAGGGATTGGAAGAGCATTTTCCTCTCTCAGGAGCACCTTTATTCCCGGCGCAGGGAAGGGACGAGGCTCTCTCCCCCTCACGCCGAGGGCTGAGAGGCGCCCGCAGCCGCATCGCGCGCGCGCGCGCCGGGCGCGAGTCCTGCAGCGGTTTCGCCGCGGCCCCGCCCCTTTCTAATCGCGCCGCCATCCCCGAGCGGCGGCGGAGGGATACCCGGCTCCGGGCGGAGGGATCCGCACGCTGGAGCTGCCCGGCGGGCAGGGAGAGCGGGAGGGAGGCAGGGAGGGAAGGAGGACGAGGAAGGGGGCGAGCGATGCGGCGCGGCCGCGCTGGCTGAGGCGAGGTGGCCCCGCAGTTCGGGAGGACGGGGGTGGGGAGCGGAGCTGGTGCCGCGGGAGCGGTGGCGGAGCGGCAGGAGAACGGCTGGGGAGGGGTCGGCGGGCGCTCCAGGGGGGGCGAGGGGAGAGCGGAGCCTGAGGGGAGCGGCCAGCGCGGGGGAAGGGCGAGGCTGCGGGGCCGGGCGGCGTGTGCCGGTCCTGCCTCGCTCTGGCGTCGTAGTTTAGTGGAAAAGGGAAGGGATAGAAAAAGGAACTGATTTAAAATAGCCCCCGATCCCTTCAGGGGCCGGTTCCCTGTCGGTGCCATTGCGGTGGGGCAGCGGGGCTCTGGTGCAGCCGCAGCCCGGGGAGCTTGGCTGCGAGAGGGGCGGGGGGCGCTGCCCTCGCTGCTCCCCTCGCCCGGGGTTGGGGCTTTTTTTGTGGGGAAGAGGCAGGATGAGCTCGCGGAGTTTCGCTGGAATTTCTCCTTCCTTTCTGAGGCGCTGCCGCTGCTGAAGCAGATTTTTCCTTCCTCTCTTTTTTTTTTGTCTGATGCAGAATCCCAGTAGCTAGGCAGCCTCCCTCTTTTCTTTCCTTCCTTCCTTCCACCCCTTCGCTATGTAGGGAGGGAGAGGCATCAATGGAAGGGCTGAAATACGCGTAGATGGACTTTCAGATGCATTTTTTCTTGAAAAAGGAAGATAAATCCCGCTTGCCAGTGCACTGACTTTTGTTGCTGTTGCATCGCTTGGTAAAAATGGGGCTCACTCACTCCAGCTGAATCCTTGGAGTATTCCAGAGAGTTGCTGCAGTGAAGGACTTACCTTTATTTTTTGCATCAGAAGAGCTGCATTGATGTTAACCATTTTTTTGTAAAATGGAGAACGAGATCTTCACACCCCTTCTGGAGCAGTTCATGTCGAGCCCTCTTGTCACCTGGGTAAGCATTCATTTTCCCCTCACACGTTCCTGGTTTTATTTGCTCATTGTTTGAGAAGAGCCTTGCGGCACGGGAGCGAGGTGGAGTTGGTGTCACGGTGCTGCTGCTGGTTCTGTTCCAGGTGAAGACATTCGGACCGCTAGCTGGAGGAAATGGGACCAACCTGGAGGAATATGTGGCGCTGGTGGATGGAGTGTATCTGAACGAAGTCATGCTGCAAATGTGAGTGTGGGGAAGCGCTTCGTTGGGGTTATTTTTTGCTGGTTTGTTTCTCTTGTATTTTTTTGCTGCCTTATGAAAAATCCTTTTTCCCCTCTCCCCATATTGACCTTGGTAAATTACTTTCATTTGTGCTTGACACAATCGTGTGGTGCGTTAAGAGGAGACTTGGGATCGTGGCAGATCCTGACTCTGCACAGTTGAATGTCCGAGCGATGTATTTGCAAGATGTATAGTGTGATACAGGCTGAATCATCATTGTAGAACTTACTGGAAAATGGGATGACTGTAAATAGTTTCCCAGATTTCCACTGAGAGGCATAAAAAAGGTTCATCCTGCTGGAGGTCATGGTTATAAAGAAAATTTTGAATAAATTTGCTTGGCTAATAAGGTTCTAATCCATATCTTGGTGCACGTGACATGTAACTTAAGGATGGCATGCAACTCACACAGGATTGTTCACTGAGCAAAAGGACTGTTCTCAGAAAACTCCTTCCTGTACATTTTCCATGCTTCCAAGTCAGAGTAGATAGCAGCTGAGCGGTAAAGCTGATGCTTTAATTGTGAGTGTATAGTGCTTTCTGGCTACAGCCCACAGAAAAAACATTTCTACATGGGTCAATAAACTGTTTATTGAAAACTCTCGTTGTTAGAAAAAATCCTTTACAGTGGCTCTCTGTTAATCATAATTTTGACTGGAATGTTGCCCACTGCTGTCATGCTGGAGAGTAACACTTGTCAGGTGTCTAGTGATATAATCATAAAAGTGTTACTAGTGATAATTTCTACATACCTTTTTTTTAATATATTTTAAGTCTCCGGAGGGAAATACATCGTTTTTCTGTATAGGTATGGAAAGTTGTGGGCTTCTGGCTGGCTGGGTACATCCATCAGTGCATGAGCAGCTTGTGCTGGCAGCTGTTCCTCAGGAACACAGCTCAGGGATGGGCATCCTCTTGCTCTGTTTGTAGCTTTTACTCATATTTAATGCTTTAAAAGTTTTTGCCCTGGGTGTTCAGCTTGTGTAACTAATCTGTGTCAAAAGAGCAACACCTTACCACATTTAAGTGTGAATTCACAGCGTTTTGAAGCCAGTATTTTCTTTGTCACCTACTTCTGTACAACTAAAACTCCCAAGTATTCACTTCTAAAATTCGCTCTAATGTTGGAAAACTTGGTGGAATGGAACTTTCTGAAAAAAATCCTGAGTGGATTCTGGCACACTTTAATAAGAATTTTAAGTGATGCATTTCACTGAAGAATACTATTTTTATTTTACAATTTTTTTTTCTTGGACTACATAAAGTAAGTAGATTGTCAGCTGTGACCTTGCATTTAATATGCAGCTGGAAGGCCAATTTAGCACTGGAACAAGGTGATTTTGAAGAATATAAACTGCTATCAGTAATTTTTTTTTATACTGGGTATAAATTGACACTTGATGCATGTATGTAAAATGGAAAACTGTGGAGAAGGAACATTCCCATGCCTAAGGCACTGTGTGTTGAATTTGGCTGTGACTTTGTGCATCCTTGACTGCATGCCATGATTACTGTACTTAGGAAGCATTGGGTGTATATGTGTAAAAAATACACATTGGAGATGTAAATTTAAAAAAAAAGTTGGGTAGTCAGAACAGTGAAAACTACCTCAAACCGGAGGTGTGTGTAAACAGATTGGTGTACAAATAAAATTAATTTTAGAAATATGTCCCTACACTGGAAGCTCTTTTGGGAACTGAGGTGTATTCTGGCTGGTTACTGCTTAGAATTGCCTCTTAGAACTCTGTTCGTGTTTTGGGAAGGTTCAGTTTGTTTTGGGTTTTGTGCCAGGATTGAAATAGGGGAAAAATTGTTTCATGTTTTGCAGTGTGATCCTGCCTGTGGTGAAGTCACTGTGGAAACCTGTGTTAACTTCTAGTTCCTGTTCACTTTGAATAGCCACCTATTAAGCAAGTGTCTTCATTTGCCAAAACACTTCAAAGATGCAGATCTAATTAGTCATCGATATAGATTATTTCCAGTGTTTTCCATTTTTATTTCTTTTTTATTTTCCTTTCATTCTGTACTGTATATTGAGGAAATGTGGCAGAAAAATTTGTGTCATGTGACTTCAAAAGAAGAGTGTTTTTCTTCAGAATGCTGGGGTTGGGGCATTTTTGGTAATTTGTTTTTGGGTTTTTTTAAAGCTCAGTGACTTCACATGAGAGCTAGAGGTCTGTGGTTAGGAGCTATGGCAGTGGAGGCTGTCACAGGTGCTGTGGTCCTGCTGCATATATACTTTAATACTTACTTTATTCTTGCCAAATGTTGGAAAAACAAATTCTGTAACCATAAAAGTGAGTGTTAATATTGGATTAGGCATGCTTTGTAAACAGTTACACAGTCAAAAAAAAAGTGGCTTTGTGAGTTAGAGAAGGTTTTTTGTTCAGTTAGAAAAGAGTTAATCCTGCCCTCCATCATCTACAAGTGAGAGTTTGTCAGTCCAGCGTTTGTTTATCCTTGTGCTTGCGTGGATCAACTTTATTTTCAGCAATTGTAATGATTCAGACAGGGGAAAGAGGTGTCAGCACTGGAATAGTCACAGGATGCTGATGGTACTGAGGTTGTGGGGTTTATCAGCATTGAGTTTATTAGTACCTATCCATGAAAGAATTCATTACATTCCTTGTATGTTTTTCCCTTTGACTTTTTGGATGTTTTGGGACATGTGAAAATTGCCCAGATGCTGTTCAGTGTCCAGTTACATCTGAAGGGCTGTTCCTAGCTGGAGATGCTACAGGCCAATTTAATTATTATTTTTTTAGTTTTATTTTTAATTAAGGCAAGTCCCAGTGTTTATAATATTAGCTCTTAACTTGAGAGAATGTCTCTAATTTCCTGTTTAAATTTAGGTCCCATTCTTCAAAAGTATCCAGTTACTTACCTTCTGCTGGGATCAGTCAGTATCTGATACTTGTGGATAGAAGCCCATCTGTCTTTCTAAATCTGAGCCTTTATCTTTGTGCTCTTTGATACAAAAAAGGGGTCATGCTTCTTGGAAATAAATCAGAGCAGGAGAGATGAGTGCCGTGGTGTTCTGCCATGGCAGGGCGGCAGAGGAACATACCAGGAATACTTCATACCTTCACTGCACCTCTGTACCATAATGCCTCTAACATTATAAAGTGTTCATAAGCTTGAGTAGAATCTGTTGTGTATAGCCGTGAAATCAGTGAACCAGTGTAATTCAATGGATTAGTCACCTGTTGCACATCCAAATACAATTGCACTAAAATAATACTCAGTTGTCCTGGAGATATTTTTCCAGAATCTGATTAACACCACCTTGGGTTTTTTCAATGGTCTTAGCATTGTGCTGTTTATAAACCCCTCTGATCCAAAAAAAATCAGTGTTTTTACAGAAACACTTATTTTCTGAGTGGTATTTATTTCCATTTTTGATAGGTCTTGTTAACTGAATTCCAATAGGATTGTGTAAGAAATGCTGAAAATCTTTTTGTATGAGCTGTGGTTCCCAAACTGACAAGAGTCTTGCTGGTTCCTTTGAATAAAAAGAGACAGCTGCAAGTAGTTACAAGATTGGGGCTTTCATTACATTTACCACCACCATTAATATTTGGTCAAACAACAAAGACTTGAAACAGTATTTTAGCTTTAATTGTTTTATTTTACTATGCTTTGTATTTGTGGAAATAAATCTGGTTTAAAGGAACTGTTGGACCCAGACTATATGCAGAGTTGGTAATGTACAGGACCAAACTCTGGAAGTGAGTTAATTTAATCCACTGTCTGGAAAACCTGGCTCCTTTCATCCTAGTGTGTCATTTATAGCTTTGCTCTTAATTACATATATTAAGTGATACTTTCCATATCAATCTCTGCATCCAGACATGCTGAAAACTGCTTCAAAGTTGAAGTACTTTTTTATTCTCTTGGGTTTTTCCCCTTTTCCCTTTCTCCCACTGTTTTTCGCTGACTGGATCCACTTGCAGGCCTTTCACACCATCAGATTTTCCAGGTGGACTGGCTGCCTGTTTCCTCCCACCACCCTGGTGGTGTGTGCCTAGAATGTGGACAGCTTCCTTGGCTCCTGTTCTGAGCTCTCAGCCTTCAGTTGTGTGCTTTTTTCCAAGCAGTTGAGCTTGCCAGCCCATACTTCTGGCTTGCCTATATCTTTCCCTGAAAACTGGACTCGGTCTCCAGTGCTGGAGCCAGCTGCCTGGCTCTGTGAAAGAGTGCAGGAACAGCCACTCAATCCAATTAACTCCTTCTTGGGAAGACCAAGGAGGGAGAGGCAGCAGCAGCCAGGCTCTGGCTGGGTGGGGAAATGGAACAGAGTTCTGAGGAAAAGGAAATCGGTGGCTTTGGCAGTAGAAGTAGGAGCTTGTATTTTAGAAAAAGGTCAAATGTTACTAAGTCTACGCCTTTATCACTTCATGGATTAGATTCATGCTTCCCAGATCTGCTCTGTCAGGTTTCCACAGGTGCGAGGTGTCACTTGGGCTTTGTGAGAGTTGGGGCTCTCAAGAGTGGTTCTGCAGCAGCAGGGATGGGATTTTTCTTCAGGAAAACTGAATTTGTAACAGTAACTTTTTTTCTGTAAAAAAGCAAATTCTTTAATAAGTGGTGCAGCACAATGCACAGCAGGACTGTTGGAATTAAACCCTTTTGATTACAGGAAAGGAAAATGTAGTTCTTAGTGTCATTATGTATAATTTTAGACTGGAGCATCAGCCTACAGTGAGCTCTGAACTGGGCAGGTGGGGTAGACACAGGCTGATACCTGCACTTGTGAGGTGATTGGATTTTTGATAGATAAAGGGGAAAAATGCATGGGTTGAACATGGAATGCTTGAAGTTTTTGATCTTAGCTTGTCTCTGTTTTACTAGTTTTTGTTATGTTTTTGTACCCTTTCCCACAGCTGGTATCCACTTTCCTTCATCCTGGCTACCCTGAATTATTTCTGAACAGGAAACTACTCTGTAATTCACTCTTGTTCCTTGCAAAATTTTGAAGATTAGGAATTAAGTCATCTAATCTTCCTTTACACATACACATCCACTTCTTTTCTTTGTCCTTCATGTGCCATCTTGATTATCTTTCTTGACTCTGTCTCCTTATTTCTTTTGGTAGCCTGCTACTTACCCCATCCTTACTCTAGGCTAGTACATTGGGCTAGGGAATAAAAACTGAATTAAAAACTAGTTTTTAATACATACAGAGGTTTCTGTTAAGCCTGTCAACCTGTTCCATAAATAGGTATGGAACAGATAAAATATCAAAATAACTTGACTGAGCATTGAAAGTATTCTGGCAAGGAAAGAACATACGTTCACTATGGCTTTACAGTTTAATTTTCAGGTAATTTTGCATTTGATGTTCTACACGCTGTTTCAAAGCGCTCCATGAGAATAATGACAGCAGTAAAATCCAGAGTTTGAAGTTAGCTACAGACACCTGGCTGAGCAGCTTGCACCCTTCAGTGGCAAGGCTGTGCTGCTTCAGATTTCGTGGCTGGTCTGGGGTTCTCTCCACGACAGACCTTTGCAAAGTATAGCTATGCTCTGATCTTTTTAAAACTCATCTGGTTAACTGAATTTGGGTGCTAAATCAAGCACATCTTATCCTATGCCAAATTTGAAATGACTGCTAGATTTTCCTCATTTGTTTCTTCTGTTAAGAAGGGACTTTTCAGTTTTGTGTTTGTTCATATGTTCCTCATATTTTTGATTCCTTCTCTTTTTTCTCTAAGCTAAATAGTAATTTGTTGCCTTCCTTGTCTTCCATAATGCACCACTTTTCCCTAGGTAGTAATTATTTGGTGATCAAGACATTTTTCCAAGATGCTACTTTGTTAGAGCACATGAACTCAGTGGTCAAAGATTATTTGGGAATAACTGTGTGGGAGTCTCTGTGTTTGTTTGCTTTGTTTTAGAGTCCAGTCTTTATCCTGAAGATGCTCCAGAGGCAAGTGTTGTTGAGCACTGTTTGCAAAATGCCTCTCCTTCATTTCATGGGAATAATTGATGCCAAGGCTTTGAATTGAAGCAAGGCTACTGCTTGACCCAAGCAAAAATTATCTGATGTTGTATTGTCGGACTGGGAGATATTAAGGGATGAACTCATAAATGGTGTCTATCATATTCCTGGCCACTGAGTGAATCTTTGTGTTGCACATTTAGACACACTCCAGTACTTGCTTCCTTTCCTATAGTAACAGAAGACAGTCCACTTAGGATTATTACAGAGTTTTATCTTGGTTTAAGCTTCAGGGAAGTATTTGCTCTAGTTTTTCTCTGTGTGGTATCTTTGTTTTTCTTAAATAAGCCCCTGAGCAAAAAGTGTCTGGTGGAATTTCCTGGCAGCTTGGGACACTTGCTGTGTGTTTGGAGTATTGTGTGTGCTGGGTAAAACCAGAATACAGATAGTAGGAGGTGTATGAGGGAATGTAGACAAATGTCACCAAAAATGGGTGTGGAGAAAGATGAAAATGTGTATTTAATTTTTAATAATTTACTTATAGTGGGTTTCTTTCCTAAGGAAGGGAAATTACCTAAAGCCATAGGGTTCTAACCAAAAGTATTCTGTGGAAATCTATGTGGTGCTATTTTTACAGCTGAAGATCTTTCTAGTCACTAAAGCTGCAATATTTGGGTAGCTGTGGTGCCATCTCACTTGGTTGATCACACATCAGTATTTCCTGCAGTTCTTAATGCTCAGAGTACTGAGGTGTTTACCTGTGGTCAGACTATTGTGACTCTGAAGTACTAACTAATTTTTTTTTGAGAATTTGTAGCTTCAGCCAAGTTCAAAGTCAAGAGTAAAATGAGTAAACATTTTTTCAAGCCTTTCAAAGGAGAAATAATTTTTGGTAGTGCTGTGATTATCAAATAAAGCAAAGTACATGCTGCTGTTGTGCTGTTAGTTAGGATAGAAGAAAAAAACTTGTACGAACTTGTCTTCAAAGGTGTTTTTAAGCTTAAATAAAGAAGGCTGTGTAAGTGTGTATTTCTTTTAAATCTTACATAGTAATTTTCCCTTATATTAATAAATTAAATGTCGTAGAAAGAATGCTAGCTCCACAAATGTCATTTGCTCAGGGCAGTGTTTATTGTCTTCTCTTCTGTACTGCTTGCTGCTTCCTGGCAGTGATGACAATTTGCTGGCCCTATTTTGCTTCTTTTATAACTGTTCCTGATGTTTCTTCCGAACTAATACCTGCATGTTTGCAGAATAATCCTCCCAAGGTGCACTGTAAAAGCATTTCCTCACTCCAGCGCCCCGGGATGTTTGGCGCCAAGTCATGCTGCATCTTGTGATGCAGATCTGGGAGTGCTTCTGTGTAAAGCTGATCTTACCGTTGTCACAGGATTATTGGGGGTGGCAATGTTTGCAGTGTTCTCGTGGTCAGTTGCTTTGAGGTGTTAATCACAAAGTCAAGTAGTTCTCAGCTGCTCTGTTAATTGGTACTGAACTTAGTAGGTCTTGAAAATTTGAACTCATTTCAGAAGTAAAAAAAGTTGGCACTGAGAGGGAAAATAACATGCAGTGCTTGAAGCAGAAGTCAGAACATCAGACTTCATGATCCTCAGTATTTTGCTTCTGTGGCATGTCCATCTTCTTGCTTTCCTGACCTTTGGCCTGTACACTCTTGCATCCTGGGCACTTCTGGGGTTTAATTTGGTTTGGAAAGTGGTGTGGTGCAAATATAGCAGTTTATTTCTCCCTTTTCAAGTTATATTTCCTGCTAAATCTTCTGTGTTTAAAAAAAACCTTCCAAAACCACCCAAGCAAACCAACAAGGTGCCCCTTGGAAGATACTTAGATTTGTTGGAGTAGAGTGACTTTGTCAGACTTTCTGATTCTCATATGTTTCCTCAAAAAGAAATTTTTTTCTTGATGTTTCTTCTAGGAATTCTCAAATTTTTAATACCTAGGTGTGTTTATTTTGTGTGTTAAGTGTTCTGTGCTGCTCTGATTCCTATAGATTTTCCTTTCTGTGAGTGACACTTCTTAATTTGGTGGCAGCCAGATTACCTTTTGCCAGCTGTGGAGCAGAGGCTGCTCCACATTCATTGATTTGTTTTGTGGAGCTCACCCAGGTTACTTGGTGCAGTCAGTAGTGACTCACTAGGCTCAATTTTTGGGAAAAAGCTTAATTTTTTTTACATAGTAACTTTTAGTGTGATAGGAAAAGAATAGTCAAGGTCAAGGTGAAACAACAGTAATAAAGTTGTTTCATACTATTTGATGACAGACAGTGTTTGCTCTGTAAACTTGGAATTTAGGGGATTTTGGGGGAGTGTTAATTCAGTGCCACAGATGTGTGTTTAGTCAATGACAGGTGAACTATTTTACCACCTTTCTTGTTTTCTCATACATTTTGCTCACCTGCATGCATCTTCCTTACTCCTGTTGGGAAAAAGAGAACAAAAATCTGGGCTGTTCTGGACTTTGGGGTTTTTTTTTAAAGCCTGGGAGGAAGAAATTAAAGATCAGCCAGCAGACCTGTTGAATATACTATGATTTTGCCTGGCTGTTGGCACATTCACATGTAGAGCTGGCAGTGTAGAGATGTGAGGGGATGTCTCTTCACGCTGATACTGCCACTGCAGCGGGAGCGCGCAGAGGTTGTGATGTGCAGCGGGTCCCCACCCCTGGAGCAGGGAGACATAGGGTTACTGGGCAGGACACAGCTCCAGCTCTGCTAGCGCCCTCCGGCCGTGAGGAATCGGGCAGCTCCTGTGCTGGGAATGCCGGCCAGGCTGCTGAGGCACCGTGCAGCTGCCCTGGGAGCAGGTGAGCCTGCTCTGATGCTGTGCCGAGGCTGGCAGCAGGGAAGCTGTCTGCATGTGCTCGGTATCCACGGATATGTTCTTGGCAGTGCTCCCTGTGATCCCACCAGCCACTCAGTTTGGGTTAGGCCAGTTGGTCGTGGTTTGGTGGTTGTTTTTTTTCACGTAGGCATAGGGCTTCAGCCTCCTAACAGTTATGATGTTGGACATAATCCTAGGAAGTGGGGTTTTGTGCAAAGGCCAAAACACTTTTGATGTTAGGCCTGCTTCCTAAAGCTCGCTTGATCACGAGGCAGAAAACGTTGGATACAGCTGCTGAACTTCTGGCACACGCAGTCAGTCCTTGCTAAGTGCAGAGTTAGCAAAGTGTTCTTAAATTGAGGTATTAATACTGATTTTGTGGCAGAGAGTCATCTCAGTGTTTGGGATATCTTCAGGTGTTTGAGCAGATGTCTGCAGAACTACACAACTATTTCAGCTGTACATTGGTTGTTGCTCAAACAGTCTTGAGGGTAGAAATACAGGTGTTGTACACCCAAAAGGTAAATTGTCAAATGTTTAAGCAATTTGGAAATTATCAATTTTCCCCCAGTTTTATTTTGACTTTTTTATCGTTTTGTCAGTAAAATGACACTGCTGTATTAAAACTCCTTGTCGAACACATTTTTAGCGTGCTTATTATTTTCTTGCCAGTAGTAAATAAAGAAGATGCTGCTTTATTAGTTGCAATCTATCCCAGAATTCTGTTATCAGTAACGACTGAAATATCTGACAGATACGAAGAGTGAACCTCAGCATTCCAGTGAAAAGGACTTTGCTAAAAATAGACAAGCAACATTTATTTGTACAAGTGAATGCTGTGCTTCTGTAAGCTAAACCACAGGGTAGCATTTCACTGAACTCACCAATACATTCAAACAATGGTATATTTCAAATTAGGGTGCGTTATGATACCAGACTTAATCATTAAGTACCATCAAGGAACAGATGGCAAGGGAGGACACAACTGGTTCGCAGTCTGCATAGATTTAAGCATGAGGCCATTAAGCTATCACATTCCCATTTCTGATAGATTTTGGTCAATGAAAAATTAAAGACACATAATCCCTGATTATATGAAGTCTCAATCTGTGATTCATGACACTGGTAGTATTTCAAAATCACTGAAGTTCTCTCTGTAATCAGGAGTTTTAAACTAATGCATTATTGGGATACATGCTCCTGTCTGGTTTTATTGCTATTGAAATTAATGTATCTTGTCATAAGTAGGTTGCTCTTAAATGTAAAATTGCTTAAGGGTATCTTTTACCGCTCTGCTTCCTATCGACTTCTAGACAGATTTGCCCTATTTTGCTGGGCTGTTTGCCACTGAAGCAGCTCGGTATCCTCACCTCATAAAAGGAGCAGTTCAGAGCTTGGATGGCCTTAAAAATGTTTATAGTGGCCACCACCATCTTATGGTTATAAAAAGCTGTGTTTTAAAGCTGCATCTTAAACTGGTTCCAAAACAGACCTTTGTTTCTCCAAAATTATTGAATTTGCATCCTGTATTCTCCCCAGTTTATTTCAGTGTCATTGAACCAAATGTATTCTAATAAACAGAATTGTTTTGCATTAATAAAAATATAATCAGTATAAATATTTTACTGATCATAAAAATGCAACCATTCAACATATGGGTACAGGTACTTAATTAAAATCTTTAATAAATTAGTTTTAAAAAAATGTTAACTAGTTTAAAGGTGCTTTTGTAAGCACTACAGGTCTTGACAGTTCATGTTTAGAATTTTATCTTTCTATGTCAAAAATATTTGCACATGAGATTTCATGCTTAGTAAAATATTAGTATGCCCTGCCTTGGACCAGCCTGACAAAATACAATTCTACAAACAAGATATAATGGAAATGTGTAGCCAGCATCCTGCTGTATTATTTCATCTTTGAGAGGGACAAATTAAGACATCAATACTTAAGATGATGGACTATATTGACTAAATGAAGAATATTTAAAAGTTTAGTGGATTAAAGCGACTGCTGAGCATTCAGGCTGGAGTCTTTGAGAAAATGAGATCTGGTTATCAGTAATGGGAATGAAGGTGGGTTTAGTTATTTTTTTTTAAATAAGGAATCTTCTGTTCAAGGACCGAATCATGGTCCTTTCAGTAACAGTGGTGTGAGGAGGGATCTGTCAGGTCTATGCTTGGCTGTTCCATATACAAACCTGACAGTTCTAACATAATCCGAAAGGTAGAAATAAATCAGTGACTGAAGATTAGGGAGTTCTGCTAAATACCAGCACAGAGGCCACTTGGTAGAAGAATCCCTCCGTTTTAAACATTTACTTTTCAGCATATGGGTCATTTTAGTAGGTAGCCTATAAATAGTCAGTGTTTATAATCATTTAATGGCATAATGTGGTTAGAAAGATCTCAATTACTGTAGCACAGAGGTGAAGTCCTGCTTGCCCTGGAAGGTGCTGAGAGCAGGGTTTCACTCTGGGAAGCACTGGAAACAATTTTCTTGCAAAGTCACTCATCCTAGCCATGGCTAACATGTATTAATTGACAGTGTCAAAGACAACTGACCTCCCATGGTTGAAAAATAATGAGCCAAAAGAACATTCATTACCCAAAAAAACGAGAAAGGAATTTACTAGCAATAATGAGTTATTGAGGGTACATGTTTAATTAAATTAACAATGATTGGTAGAGATTAGTAGTGTTACTACTGATATCTCACTACCTTGTTTTTATGGAACCTTAAAAACAGTGGTTAAACTTCTTGTTTACCATTACCTATTTTTAAGTTCTGCTGGAAAATGTTAAGGGAACTTGGAGTTTGGGGTTTCTGTTGGACCCTTTGCCATAATCTTTTGGAAAAGTTTAAAATTACTAAAATAAATTTATTCTGTGCACCAGGTTGTCCCAAAGCTGCCATTCTGATTTTAATTGCTGATCATCTGCACTAGCAGAGCATCTTGAAACTGGACAGTGGAGTTTTTCCAAGTGGTAAAGATACAGTTCCAGAGCACATATGCAGCCCAAGTTTTCCCAGCAAAAATTTACAGCCTCAGTAAACTGCTTCCTGCAATTTAAGCCAACAACAAAAAGCCAAACCAAAACAAAAAACCCCGACTTTCTGTTTTAAGATACAGGAATGAATCATTTTGGCACTAAGCAGGTTAGCTTGTCATAAAGGGTGGTGAGGTTGTTAAAGCTGCCCAAGCCTTTCCCTGCTGGCTGGGCTGATCCCCTGTGTCATGAAGATCCAGTGCTCTGCAAACGTTAAAGTTTTTGTTCATCCACGATCAATCTCATTATCCTAGTGCAGCTTTTGAAATGAGAAAATGGAAAGCCTGAGCTTTCATGACATTTGTGTTTTGAGTTCTTATGGTTGCACACTAATTTTTGTGTTGATGCTAAAATAAGAGCTGTTCCAATATCCAGGAAACCCCAGTGCCCTCTGTTTGAGCATTCTGAAGGGAGAGGCATCTGAAATGTGTGGCTGTAGAAATGCTGCTGAAGATGATGAAAAAGCCCAGAGATAATCCCATGGTCATTAAGATTAAAGATGAAGATTAAGGGCCCAAATCGGCCTTTTGGAGATATGAATGTAGAAATAGGAGACTTCAGCTGATCTCTGTAGGTCAGCAGGATTTATTGTGGATTTTCTCTTCTGATTTTAACAAATTTGAATGAATTCAGTGTGGAAAGGAGTCCAGTTCTGGACATCTGCAAAGCATAATTATTTTTAGCCCATTTAGTTGCTTTTACAGCTACAGGTTGGCTGAACTAATAAACCCAAGGTCACATCTTAGTCACATGGTTTGGCTAATATGTTCTAAAATGTATTTTAATTGTTTATAATATTTTTAGGAACATGGTGGTGAGCATTTTGGAATGAGGCAATTACCCCTGTCCTAATTTTCCTGGATTATATTAATAAATACAGAATAAAGATGCTGTGCCTACTGCTTTTCTTTTAAAAATGTCTGTGTGTTGAAGGTGCGTTTTTTATATGACCTGACTTCCTTTCCCAACAGTGTTTTTTCTATTATTTCTATTTGTGCTTACAAGCCAGGAAATGCTGATAGCAATAAACTGAAGAAAAGACATATCTTTTTTAAAAAATCTAAAGTGCTGAAAGTTAAACAAGCTGTAAAAAGCAAATAAAATTTGGGTAGGTAACTTATATATAAGTGAAAAATATGTAATTTTTGTACAGAGAGTATGTGAAACAACTGATCAAAGTGATAAATGGCATCAGAGTAAGTCATGATACCACAATGTTCAGGTCATTCTTGTTTTATAGCAAATGACTCCTCTTTCTGCATTTGATTCTGGCTCTAATCCTTTGCCTGTGTGAGTTATTGAATTCCATTGCTTTTGCACATTACCAGGATCATTCTTCATTGCTATAGTATTTTTTGAAGGTAGTTCTTCAGTTTTTTCTCCCAAAATTTGCCAGTGGCTGTTCTGTAGAGTGTATTCTGTGTTCCATTGTCTAAATCATTAATGACAATGTTGAATAAAACCAGAGCCAGCAGACACATATCCCTGCAGGAAGCCCTGATTTGACAGGGAGAAGTTGGTAGTTTGTTTTTGAGTGCAGCATCCCAGCCAGCTCTCATTTATCTGATAATAATATCTTTAAACAATGCAATAATACCATTAAATATCAAAAGTTGCATTGTGCAACTGTATCAAGAATCTCTGTGAAAGTGAGAAACTTCACATTGCCATCCCTTATGAATTCTTTAGACATTTAAGAGACTGTTGGGGGGGGGTGCTTTGATTCTGTGTGGTTTTCCATGAAAAGTCCCAATGAATGGTTGTCATGCTGTCCTGCGTGTGTTAATAGCTCGGTGTGTTATGAGGTATTGAAAAAGGGTGACTCATCTGCATTTCCTCAGATCCTTTCTGCTTTGTGAAGAAAAAAGTGATTGATTTCCTCTCTGAAGCCAAGATAACCCAGAGAAAAATCTGGTAGTATATGATAGTACATGACAAAAACTTTAGTTAATAATCCCTTTGTTGACACGTCTCAATGATGTGTAAATATATTTAAAAGAGTTTAGTGTGTGCTAGCACGATGTGTTTCATATTCATCATCGTTCTAGAAGTTAAAAATTACATTTTGTTTCTTGTGCCTCATGGTAGTAACATGACATCATACAGCCACAAACACTTTCCTGTCAGACCCATTCCCTGGGAACTGTGGTGGGTGTTCCCAGTTTCAGACTACATGGATTGCGGACAAGTGTGGGGCTGGCTGGCTGTGTCAGAGACACGTTTCAAGCTATTTCCATCTTCCACAACTCCTTATTGATTTGTGCAGGGAAAGACAAGGCACGGTAATCAAGACAAGGAATGGTTGTGCCAGCACATTAGCTATACCATTTGTTTTTTAGGGAAAGCTTTAAAGATTAATGTTCAGTGTGTTTCATTTATTCTTTTTTTTTTCTTCTTTTTGCAGCAATCCAAAGTCTGCTAATCAGAGGATAAACAAAAAAGTAAACAATGATGCATCATTAAGGATTCAAAATTTGTCTATTTTGGTGAAACAAATAAAAACTTACTATCAGGTCAGTAATTATTTGTTATGTTTTGCCTGGAATTATTTCTAAGTTTTCTTCTATAGTTATGGCTTTAAGGGTAACAGATATGAGATCAGTATTTTGAGATACTTGTATGGATGGTTGTTTATATATCTGGTCAAATTTTTTATCAGTATTTACAGGTATAAGGGTGGTGTGGAAACACTTTTGTATGAATGATGATCTATTTATAGAATAGATACTCTGTGTGTTTGATTACTCCTGGGGTACATTAAGTATTATTGATTGGTATTTTCTGAGTTGAAGCAAGTTTTGTGCCAGTGAGAGAGATTATTACAGGTGCATTTAGTCTTGTAAATGGGATTTTTGTAAGAAAAATATGATGAAATTTACTGGGCTTGGAATTAATTTGGGAATTTGTAGTAAATGCAGTGGGGATCTAAGTCAGAGCTGTAAAAGAGCCGCTGAAGTTTCATGCAATAGTAGGAGCTGGTTCTCTGCCTTCTGGATGCTGAGCAGGATAGGGTGTTGTACACATGGACACACCACAGCTGGGCACTGCAGCTCTCACCAGTGTCCCTTTAGTGTGGCTTTTAGTGCCCCTCCGCACTTCCCTGCTCCTTCCTGCCAGGAGAGCTCAGACCTGAAGAAGACCTTTGCTCTGCCTCTCCCCACACATCCTGGCCAGCCTGTGCCGAAGTCTGCTTCTCCTCCTGTGTACACACATCGTGTGTGCTTTCCAAAACTGAGTGCAGTGAGAATTCCCAGCTGTCACTGCTGTGACCAACAACGGAACAACATCCCAGCACTTCCCATCCTTCTTTCCTTGGCAGCCCCTGCACAAGGGTATATGTGCTGCCTGCTAAGGCCCATATGCTTTTCCTTTCCCCAATGGAAGTCATTTTCCACCATGCATTAGTGTTCCACAACTGGTGCAGCAGAAGGCACAAACACTGACAGGATTGATCTTTATTGGAATACAAAGCATTCCCTGTCCTGCATTGGCCTCATGGTATCACCAGTCCAAGTGCTCCAGTATCAGGCAGAGTTGCTGGCATTTAGGTACCTGTGGATGATTCAGGATTGTGGATGTTGCTCCACACCTTTGTGATAAAAATAAGTTTATTAGCGCTGTCTTAAACTAAAAAAGTATTCTTATTTAAGAAATGTTAAAACCAGTCACCATGCCTTTAATGGTCCAAGCTATATTGAACTGCCTTTTAACAATTTTCCCTGCTTTCCCTCTCCCGTCTTTCGGGGTTTTGGTCACATGTGAGGGACCACGCAATCATTGCAGGGCTGGTGTTCTAGCAGGACTAAAGGCATTTACTCTCCAAGCTGGAGAGCTCCTTTGAATTTAACATTGCTTTTTGCATGTGTAGATATTCACTCCTCTCATGCCCACAGGGAGGTTTGTGCTTTGTGGGAGTGGAAGTGTTAAAGGATGGGCTGTTTCACAGAGGGGTCAGTTGAGTTCCTGTCACCTGTGAAATTCCCCAAGGAAATTCTCCAGGAAAGCTGGAGCTTGATGGATGCCTTGGAATCAAACTGAGAGCCCTCTAGCCTGGGGTGAGGCAGGAGCCTCACAGCCAAGTGCTCCTGAAAGCTGAGTGTACAGGCACCGTGTCTGGGGATGTTCCCTGGGCATGCCTGGGATCCCAGGGGAGGGGACACAAGAGCACTCACTGTACTGAGAGAGGAAACTACTGAGTGTTGGAATCAGACACTGCTGAATGTGGGGATTTGGAATTTCTAGCTTTGTGTTAACTTGACTCTTAACACTTTTCATTGTGAGCTTGTCCGTTCTGGTTTGTTCCATGGTTTTATAACATCTGTGGAAAACCCTCTCTCAATTTAGGGAATAAATTGAGCACCAGTAGAATATAACATTCAAAATTAAAGGGTTATATGAGATCAGTCAAGTTTTTTGTTCCTGCATCATCTTTGTTATTCCCTGGAATTACAACTCTGGTCCTGAACCAGTAATTTGAGTGTGTACATTTCTTGGCAGTGTAAGAGTATGAAACTGTTCTCAGCAATTAATTCAGGACAAGTGATTCTGAATTTTTGGTGGGCTTGAGCGGTTTAATCCAGTGAGCTTCTATGACTCTCAGCAGATTTACTGAGGATGTGAGTGTCTTCAGTGAAATAAATGCTAATGAACTGTCAAAGTTTGTGCAAGCAAAGCCAGTGCTGAGGTTAACACCGAGTGACAGAAAAGGTGTCAGACATCTCTGGAGCAAGGCAGAGGTGTTGTAAGGGAACAGGTGATCATGTCCATGCAGGACGCCTATCTTGGTTACTGCTGCTCATACTCTGCTTTGATACACGATTCAGCTTTATGATAGCATCGTGGAATTATTTGAGATACTACCAAAAAAACACCCCCCAAAAAAATCCAAAGAGCCACTCTGAAAATATGTGATTTTCTTTCATAGTAGCTATCAATACTCATTAAATTCTTTATATTTTATCTGGTTTGTATTGATTTAAAATATCCTATGGTGCACTTCATATCTTATTTTTCTTTGAAAGTTCTCTTTATTGAAGTCTGAGAAGTACAAGTGTCATGGTTGGTTGAAATCCATGATATTTGAGGAGGTCAAAGCTCTTCTCTCCCTCCTTGTAATTTGTCCTAGGCATGTCGAGGGGAATGTATGTTTTGCAGTCTGGTATTAATCAATTCAGATATAGTTTTGGTGTCCTATATTAACTGGTGGAAGCTTACAAGTACAGCTGTGACTAATAATTTCTACAGGTGTCTAAATACCAGTGGCATACTGCTTTTTTTCAGTTTGACCTAAAGCAAGTGGACTTGTGTTAGGATTTTTCTTACAATGTGACACCTGATGTGTGCCTTGGGCTCTTCTGGAATATTTTGCTTTTGAGTAGGAACATTTTATATAGTAATGGATCTGTCACTGTGGAAAAACAAAAAGCCCGACTACAGGATGGCATCTGCTGGGAATAAACATCTGGGAACAGGGGAAAGACTATTCTGCTGCAGGAGAATTAGGCTCTGTCTAGACTGGGGATTTGACCCGATTACAGCCATTACAGGAGCTCCATTGATGGAATCCATGGAACAGATAGGCAGAGCTGCTGCTTGGTGTGTGGCACTTCAACCTAAAATTCCCTGTGATTGTGCAGACAGGGGTTTGTACCTTTATATTCACAGCTGGTCCAGTGTCACCGCAGCAAAAACCCCTGGAATTTTCACTTCCATGTTTTGGCGAGGCCAAAGAAATGATGAAATAAAGGAAATTGATTTTTTTTTTTTGCAGTAGAAATACACCTTAGAGCCAATAAAACAAATATGTATCAATAAGTTAGGGAAACATGAACATAATAAATTTAAAGGGTTTTGCTGCATTCTGAGGCTTTGGATCTTGTTGGCTTAAGATCCGTAAGCCAGCTCATTGCCATGAGAGGATTTTAGTGTGGGAGATGATTGTGCAAACCAGTATAATAAAGCTTTTGTAGAACTAACTCATACTTGTACATTTGTTTTGTTTTTTTTTAATTAGAGTGCAAATAATTAAGTATTGAACGTTTATGCATGAAGTCCTGGAAAATATTAAACTACTTAATTAATACAGATTTCTCTTTAGTGGCTGTTGGTATTTGATGTTTGCTGTCATTCAGTACATATGATGTAAATAATGTTTTAATTGACTTTTATAGGAGACTTTGCAGCAGTTGATCATGATGTCTTTGCCAAATGTGCTAATAATTGGCAAAAATCCCTTTTCTGGTAAGTTCATTTTAACTCAGATAAAAATATATACTGGTGTGATAATTTATATTCTTTCACTGGAAATAAAATTCCTATAGGATTGAAACTTTCATCAGAAGATTGTGTAAATACTTTATCAAATAAGTGGTTTAATAATGATGAGTAATGATGTAATAATGATTTTTTGTCCATACTAAGGGTCCACACTGTAAAAAATGTGTTCTGTCCCAGCCTCAGCCCTGGCTGTCACTAGGATTTATACTGAGCCCGAGTGCATTTCCCAGCAACCAGTGAACCATTGATGGCACAAAGTTAAAGTTCCCTGTACTCCCAGCTACTGCACTTTCAACTTTTCTTTACCGGTGTCACCGCTGAAGGAATTGGCAGTTCAGTGCATCTCACTTGATCCAGCTCCTAATCCTTGTTTTTCCTTCCCCCAAACTCTCCCGCTTCTCTTGCATCTTTACCTGAAAAATATTGCAATTACCTTCTTGCTTTCTCCCCTGAACTGACACTGTCTTCTCCATGCTCCCACCTTCTCTGCTTCCAGCTCTGAGAGTTGCATTTTTCAGACCAAGAAAATTAGCCTGTGTGGAGCCAGCTGACTATCCACAGCCACTTGGGAATCTCTGCACCATGCTCTCAATTCCAGAAGCACGGAGCAGACACACCTGGCCTGCATGGAGCCACTATGGATTGGGCAGAATTTATTTACTTGGGTCTAATGTGTCCCAGGTGTTCTTCTCCTGATGTTCTGACACCTCAGCAGAGAGGTCAGGAACTGCTCTAACAGGCTGTGTAGCTTCCCCTGGCTGTTTTTATTTATTTGGGATGTCTTCTCTGCCACGCTTCCGTGTCTGTGGGACAGGGGGTTCCTCATGAGCCAGAAGAACCATCTGTGTTTCCTCACTTCCCAATCCCAGGGCTCATAACGTTGATATTTTCCATATCCCATCTGCACATATCCCATCTCTGTAGGTATCTTGCTTTAATTCTTTTGGTTTTTACTTTCCGCTTTTGAATATTGCTGCTTTTGCTTCCAAGGTCACAGCTTTTTCAGTTTTTATGTGTGCAGCTGCTGTCATATGCACCAAGAAGTGTGAATGTGGTCCCCTCCTTTCCAAAAGAACAGAATGCATCATGCTTTTATAATTTTGATTCCAGACTTTCTTAAAGTTTTCGAAAGACTCCATGGATTTGCCTAGAAACCAGATTTACTGGAAAAACAGATTAAAAAAACCAGGTCATAGTATTGTTTTGTAGTGACACTTTTTATTCTGTTCAAGATACTGAGAGAAAACGTCTTGACAATATTGTGTAGTATAAGATGAAATTTTATTGAAAATGCGCTATCAAACCCCACAGAGATAACATTGCATTCAGTTGTATACATGAAATTCTATGATTTGGTCTTTTTTAAGGAGGTGTCTTTGTGTTTTGAGATCTGTGGTTTGGCAGCTGAAACCTCTGCTGGTGTGTGCTTTGCTCTTCTTGTAAGGATTTTGTTGGATTTGTGAGAAAATTAGGTCTTTCCTGTAGCATAGCCCTCATATAAAAAAATCTGTTATGTTTGGACAACATTCTTGAAGGTGTTTCAGATTCCTGCTGGAGTTCAATCACAGAGTTTGGTCTGAACCAGAAGATAGACCTGTTCTTTTGGGTTTTATCCAGAACCTTTCCCCTTTGAAAGTTAGGACTGCTCTTGCTGTGTCAGCTTGGAAAAGGACCTCATCCGTACATGGATTTTTAAGCATTTTTTGGGCAAGTGCAGGGAAATTAAACCTCGGTGACCTTTGGAGACATTTGCTTTGTAAATCTGGTTGCATCAAGGCAAGCCCCAGAGTAAAAGTCAGTTCCCTGATAAAGACTTGGATTTTATCCACCAAAACTTAGGCTGGAGGTGTGATTTTTCACAGGGATGTCTCCCAGTTTTTCCCCTTTGCACTTAAGGAATGATTAGTAGAGAAATCCCAGAAGATGCCGAATTGCAGATGGCAGGAGCAGGTGTCAGAGGCAGTAGACTCATGGAGGAAAATGCAGGGAGAAGGCTGGGGCTGAGGTTTGGTAAAACAGGTCAGCAGTGATTTTATCAGGAAGTTTTTCCTGAGCTGATTGGCAGGAAGGCAGTTGGAGGAGAAAACTGGAGGAGCGCAGCTACAGCCTGTGAGGGTAAATGTTAAATTAAATTACAAAGGGATAATGATGAGTCAAAGGTGAAGGGGAAAGATTAAAGCAAATTCATAGTTCTGAGGGAGCAAGGCAGGGGAGGATGAAAGCCTGCAGAGGGTGTGAAAGTCAGGGATAAGGGGGAACAGGGGAGATCAAACTGTGGCACAGGGTAGGGAGTTCAGCAGCAAGTTGGAGGGTGTTGAAGAGAATCATGTGTTTCTGATGGAGGAAAAGGAAGAAAAACATAGAAGATGAAGGAAGCTGAGGTGGTTCCGTATTTTGCCCGGTTCCTTCAGGGTATGTGGGGAACATATCAAGGAATCAATATTCAGGCAGGTGTTCGAAAGCCAGTTGGGAGATGAAGAGTGAAGAGGAGCTCAGGGATTGCTTAAAAATTTAAAAAGTGTGATTAATTTATTGGGATAAATGAATGTAGGATATGAGCTGTTGACAGGGATGCCTCCTGTTCCAATATTCCTGTTAACCTTTATTGATAAGAAAGGCCGCCAGGTGGAATTCCCCTTCTTCAGCTGAAGCAGCCTCTGGTGAAACACATTCCTTGATGGTTTTTCTGTTTCTCCATAAAAGACTTCACAGCTCAAGCCATTGGGATACAAGAAGTCTGAATAAATCATTAAAATGCTCCCATTTGAGTTTTTTGTAATGTGTTTATCTACGTGAGAAACCTCTTGAAAAATTGAAATATTCCATATTCATTGGGATTATAGACATTATGTAGCTCCCTCCAAAAGAAGCAGCTTGAGTCAATGCCTAAACTGTTTGGTCATCCTTGAAGCATTTGCTTCATGGCATTTATGTTCTAGGTATAGAATATATTTCTATATTTAGTAGCAAGATGAGGACATTGTGAACATAAAAAGTAAGAAACATTTTTATTAATCTGTAAACAGTTCTTTAACTTAAGCTTCTTTAGGAGATTAAGATGCTTAAGGCCAGATTTGGAAATACATTTTGATTTTTCAGATGTGCAGATGAATATCTAATACAGCTTGGTAAAGGAATTTAAATGAACTTGTCACCTAGACTCTTCCAGCTTGGGAGTGGCAGATAATTCAAACACTTTTGTAACTGTCTTGAGGTACCTGAGATTACCGTTGAAAACTTGATTGTAGGTCTCCAAAGCATTTCTAAAAGTGCCACTCTGAAGTTTTGTGTTTTGAAGGACTGATTTTTTTTTTTCCATTTGCAATTGTTGTGGCTGTTAAGGTGTTTGTTAAATGGCAAAGAGGACTAAGCTGAAAACTGGAAAGATGGGCTTTTCCTCATCTGTTTTTTTCTAAACTAAGTTAACATAAATTACATGGAAATAATGAGAAAACCTTGTGTTTTCTGAGGGCTAGGGAAAGAAGCTCCAAATACCATTTTGCACCTACCATTTTTTCTTGTTTTCTTCTTAGAGCCAGGTACTGAAGAAGTAAAAAAGCTCCTCCTGCTTTTGCTTGGTTGTGCAGTTCAGGTAACTTTAATTATGTTCATCTCTATGAAATTTTTGTGTTACTGATCCCTTTTCTTACTGTTTTAATACTTGGGGTGGTGTAAAACTTTTCTTCTTTTGGTGGTACAGTTGCATTCCTTGAAAAATCTGAATACTGTGACAATTAAAATGGCTACAACCCTACACTTGTTATAGCACAAATACAGGAAACCGTGTTAATAGGATTTCTAATAGTTTATTAATTTCAATAGTGTTAATTTACCTGATACTGTAAAGAAAGGAAGGAAATGGTGAAGCACTGAAAACTGACTTACTGCAACTATTTTATGTGTTTAATAAGCTATCACAAAATTTAAATAAGTAGCAATTTTAAGAAATCTCTTCCTTGTCCCATTTCAACTTGTTCTTCTTTGTATCATTTAATTAGTGTTGAAAGTTAAATTACTGTAACATGGCATAAACCAAGGATTTACTGGTCAACAGAATTATTGGGTAATAATTTAGTCTGGTGACTATTGCAACGTCAGCTTATAAGTTCTAGCTCTTAAGAAATACAAGAGAGGAATTAAAATACTTGTGATTATACATGTAAATGTATATAAAATAGATGTCTCTATTTTTAGTGTCAGAAAAAAGAAGAATTTATTGAAAGAATCCAAAGTCTGGATTTTGATACCAGAGCAGCTGTTGCAGCCCATATTCAGGAGGTATTTGGGGGGGTTTCTGCTTCTCATTTTGGGGGGTTTTGAGGTAGAATATGGTACTGCAGGAAGGGGAGTTGCATGTGATCAATGGCAAGTAAATCAAATATGTGATTTGCATATTGAGTGGTTTTAGTAAGCAAAAAAAGCCTTTATTTTTTCACTTGAATCACAAAAATATTTCATGATTTAGCATTCTTGGATTATATTTTTAGAGCAGTACCAGAAAGCAAGTTTGTTGCTCCATGCATTTCTTAGTTACATACAGCAAATTTAGTTGAGTGCAATTTTCATATGCAAATCTATTTATAAAATACAATTCCAATCAAATGTATGTGATAAGTAATTTATGATATGTCATTGTCGCCTTGCCAGAAGGACAAGGTGCTGCTTCTGGGCAGACAAAAGACCCTACCTTTACATACAGTTAAATGTATTTTAAATGTTTTTTCATACCATCTCTAGAGAATTTAACCCATAGAGTTGCCGCTTTATTTTCTTTGTTTCTTTTTTACTCTTGAAGTTTCCAGAGGATATTTTTTCTCTTTCCTTTCACCCCATGTAGGTAACTCACAATCAGGAGAATGTGTTTGACCTGCAATGGATGGATGTCATTGTGCTGACACAAGAGTATGTTGAACCTCTCCTGAAAAATATGGCATTGCATTTAAAAAGACTTATAGATGAAAGAGATGAGCACTCAGAGGTATGGATGTGGGTTGATGCTTAAAAGAAATACAAGAAATCTCTTCTTTTGAGATGATGCAGCTCAGGATTTTTATAACTAACAGTTTAATCTTTGGTTGGCATGTTAAAGCAAGGATTCATTACTGCCAGAAAGTTGTTTCAGGGAGCTCCTTTGTGCATTTTAGTTGTTAAATAATGTGAGAAACTAGGACAGATAATAGCAGATGATCTTTTCCACATAGCCAGTGTGAAACAGCGTCAGCATTCATCTGTAGCTGAAGACAGAAAATCCAAAGCTGTATCAGCTGCATTTACCAGGAATCAATAACCCATCAATTTGCAAGCCAATCACTGAAAGCTGCCTGTTCTATTCCTGTGTCCTATTGTCCAGGTTTGAGGGGGATAAAGCAGAATCCATACCAGGAGAAGAGGTTTGACTGGCTTATCATGAGGCACAGTTGTTGTATTGTGTCAGAATCAAGGAACAGAACTGTGTTTAATAAAAAGTACAAGTTATGAATCATCTTAGTGGTCCCAGAATTTCCCCTCAGTAGAGTGGATATGTCAATTTTGCAATTATTCCAGATATTCCTTCTACAGTTTTTCCAGACCTCAGCTTTGCTAGAAGTAAAACAGGGTGGAGGATGGTGGTGATGCCTTTGTACAAAGCAAAGGAGAAGTACCTTCAACTACCAGAGATGTCCGTATTTGGCTAACACTTTTATTTATAAGAGGGAATTGGAATATTCTTACAGGTCTGATGCTTTATTCAGTTTTCAAAGATGCTGCTGCTCACTGAAGAACACAACTTTGTTTAGAGATACACATTTATTTTTATTTTCAAGTAGTGGTGGTTTTCAAGGAATTCACGCCTTTCATTATCCAGCCATTCTGAGCACTGATCATTTTGTCAGCTGAAAAGTCTAAATTTAAAGTGAACAATAAAATTTAAAATAGCCAGATGGTCCTGTTCAAGAGCTGTGGCTCTTTGCTTTAGGCATAGAGGTGCAAGTAGAGCTTTTGACTTCTTCGATGGGCAAAACCTTTCCATCATTCTTGTGCCATTCCAGTGTTTGATATGAATGATGCGCTCAGAGATGGTTCTGTGAATGCCACTCTGGACTTTTCCCTGTCCTCTGCTTCCCCAGACCATCATTGAGCTGTCAGAGGAGCGGGACTGTCTCCGTTTCCTGCCTCACGCGTCGGCGGCACAGTCCCCATGCGGCTCCCCCGGCATGAAGCGCACGGAGAGCCGGCAGCACCTGAGTGTGGAGCTCGCCGATGCCAAGGCCAAGATCAGGAGGCTCAGGCAGGAGCTGTGAGTACCAATTCACACTCAAATCCTTTCAAAATGCTGCCTTAGCACCTTTCTAGTTCTCTTCAGACGAGTTCTTCATCCTTTCAAGTGGTAAATTTTAATTTTAAATGCTTTTTTTAGTTGCTCCCGAGGAGGGGTATTTTTATAATACAAGATTTGTGGACCCATGGGACAAATACAACTTTTCATCTGTGTTTGTCTCTGTTTGTATTCATAATGATGTTTTGACCTAAATTTTACACTCTGATGTCCCTGGAATCGTGGATTAAAGGTGGAAGTCTCACAAATCTCAGCATTTTGTTCTCAAACCAGGTGATCATTAAAAGGAGATGGTGCAGGAGGGATTCCTTCTCAGCAGCATGATTAGGTGACCTGTTTCCAACAAGAAATATTCACCTATGGTTCATCCGTGGTTTAAATTCATTACAGATAGGACAAAAAATTTCCATTAGAATGATTTCCTGTCCCCCACTTCTTTGTTCCTGTGTAAAAGATTTCTTGTCTGCGAACACTTAACTTGCTCATGCAAACTACTCCTGATTCAGTAGGTTTCTATGGACACTTTGTCTTCATAGTCAAGGAGCCAATCTGAACAGAGTGAGGAGTTATTTAAAGAGAAGATCAATAACAGATCTGTGAAGAATCTGCTTCTCCCTGTAGCAATGTGTCAGTTGTTTCAGCAGAGTGAAGTGTGTGTGTTTGTTATGAATTAAAAATGTTAAATCTGAAGAGATTCAATATGCGTAGAAACAGCATAAATAAAGATTTTTATTTTTTAGTTGAGCAATGGAGAGAGGAGACAGGTAAATTAAATTACAAGCTGAAGGTAGCATAAGTCACAATTCCCAGAGTTTGTTGATCAGATCATTTCTAGCTGGCTGGATTAAGGACCTTGTTGATTTACTCCGAGGGTCCCCTTCCCCCACTACAGCGTGGTCTTCATGAGGAACAGAGGACAAAAGATAGGGCTCTTTTTTCCTGATGTCTGTATTATTATGTGTCTCCTGCAATGAGCCCGCCCAGGATATTCTATAAACAGCTGCACCAAGAAAATTAGTGAAAAAATTGCTGTTATTAGGTTGATTGACAGTTAATAGATAGCCTAAACAGTGAACACTGGTATGTTCTGTATAATTTAGTCCAATCCTCTCCAGTCTGTAGCTGAAGCGTGCAATTAGGGCAACACTGATGGCTCAGAACAGTCCACATTTTGCACTCTTATTTGAATTCAGTTGGTAAATAAATTCCCTTTATGTGTTAGCAGTATCTTAAAATACCAGACTTGGACAAATTAACTTTGGTCTGCAGCATTTAGTGTTAAATTATCAAATAGATGCAGCATTTAGTGTTAAATGCTGCATCTATTTGATAAATTTAAAATTACTTTAATTCCAGACTTCAAAATACTCAGCATAAAATTTATTTATAATCTGGTTTTGGCAATGAACCTTCATACCTGGTTTAACATGCAGTGTAGCTGATGTAATTTCATATAAAAGGTCTGAAAAGATTAATTTTCAGCTGGATGTAAACCAGGGAATAGAGCAACTCTGGAGCTGGAAATTGCACACCTCATTTTCTGAGTGCTGAGTTCTGTGTGTTCCCATATAGAACAATAACAGAGGAATATGGACGCTAATGGAAAAGTTACAGGAATCAGGAATAAATTTCTGTTCCTGCCTGGTTTCTGAGCAGCTCTGGAGAGGGAAAGCTGTGACAGGAATGTTGCACTGAGCTACACAGAGCTGAGCCTCCTGTGCTTGTAGGCTCAGTGACCTTTTCCAAACAATGTCTGGTTGCAAAAAGATCATTCATGGTGAAATTGGCTTATTTTGAAAAACAACTGCTCTAGTTTCATTTTAAAAATATCTATTTTTTATTAGTATGATTGCTTTGGGATTGTATTATACATTTCAGTCCATTAAATTATCTTATTTCCCCCTTTTCTACTTCTGTTTTGTTTCTTACTTGTTTTCCAAAATATGAAATAATATAGTAACACATTGGAATATGCAGTATATCTTTTAAGAATATTCAATATTGGCAGGTTTTTCAACAGCAAATACTGTTTGTTCTGAACTGCAGTTAAATTCTGAACATCAGGTATTGTGTGTCTCTCAGAGAATGAAATATTTCCTTTGCACTTCTTCATGGTTTAACAAACTCATTTTTTAAGGGTTGGGAAATTAGTTAGAAGTTAAGACTGAGTCCTTTAAGAATTTGTAACGTTCTATGTCATTGTTTTTATCATAGGTGTCTGAGTGAACTAAAACAGACACTGTATTGTTTCCATAAAATTAAAATTCATTGTGTGTTTCATTAAATTACTGAGTTTGTTAAGCAGTATATTCTTCAATTGAGTAAAGATACGTAAAAACCTTAATTCTTCTCTGCAAGAAAAAGAAAAATTTCAGATTTTTTAAAAGTGCTTTTAAAATTGCCTTTACCTGATTGTGACAGGATGCGTCAGGGGTCAGTGTCTGGTTCTCCTGGAAAGAATTTGGACCTTTGGAATGTGTAATTTGTAATTTTTCTGAGTTTACTTTTGGATGTGAATCTCCTGGTACGCATTCTTGTATCTTGTCTGGGGTTTGTTAGAAAAAATCCCTTATTGCAAAAATTCCCTTATTGCACCCTGTTTTCTGCCCTGCATGAGTAGGAAATCTGAGTGACCAACAATTTAAAGGACTATGAAAAGCCTGACAATATTTAAAATATTAAAGACTAAAACTGAAAGAATAGCTAAGTCACAATGGCAACCCTGAATTTTACACTCTGGTATCCCTGAAATTGTGGATTAAAGGTGGAAGCCTCATAAATCTCAGCATTTTGTTCTCAGACCAGGTGATCATTAGCAAGTTTCCTGCACAATGTTTAACTGGTTTGTGTTTTCTCTTTGAAGCGAGGAGAAGACTGAGCAGCTGCTTGACTGTAAACAAGAACTGGAGCAGATGGAAGCTGAACTGAAGAGACTTCAGCAAGAGGTGTGGGTTTAATCATTTTACTATTTAAAAAAAAGTTGCCACCACCAGAACCATTCACCACTCTTTTTTTGATATTAAGTATGTTTTGATGTTTATTTTTTCTTATTTTGCACACTGACCCTCATCTTGTATAATTTATTCCTTTATTTGGTATATTATGATGGAAAAACTGCTCTGACTTAGGTTAGTATTTCTTCTTTAATTTTTTTGTTTCCACATTGCAGCAATTTGCCACCAGTGCATCCTCTGAGAGGATCTTCTTACAATGAAAGCACTCCAATTTTGTCTGATTTTTCTTTATACTTTGTGTGTCAATAATGAGGGGAAAAAACCTAAATACATACATAAATATGCAATACACAAAACTATAGTGAGTCCTTGAAAAAGGCCAGTGCAGTTTCTTTGGAATTGCATCATCTAGAGTTCTCTAAAACATATTCTGTTTTTTTCTTTGTCTTTCTTAGAATTAACCGATACCTCTCTGCATCACCCTAATTTAAACAATGAAGGAGCTGTGTTATCCTCTACCATGTCCTGTCCAGTCTTGCCTTTACTTCTGTGTTTCCCTCTCTCCCAGAACATGAACCTGCTGTCGGATGCCCGCTCTGCCAGGGTGTACCGGGACGAGCTGGATGCGCTCCGGGAGAAGGCGATCCGAGTGGACAAGCTGGAGAGTGAAGTCAGCCGCTACAAGGAGAGGCTCCATGACATTGAGTTCTACAAAGCCAGGGTGGAGGTGAGTAAATCCAGGGGAAAAATCACCCAGAACCACTATTCTTCTCTTTGCTGGGGCTTTTTCAAAGTTATTTTGGAGATTAAAACACTGGGGTGTGGAAAAGGGTTGTAGCTTCTTGCTCTGGGATATGGCAGTCAAGGCTTTTGTGACGAATTCCAGTTTTTAGGGAATTGTCTCCATGTCTAATGGCATGGAAGTCAGCAGTGTTCACCATAGCTCTGAGCTAGCAACGCCAGTGGAAGCTTCTGTGAAGGATGGATTGAGAAACCCACGGAGGAATTAATTCAAAAAACGCTATAAATACAGTAATTTCTTTCTCCTCCTGGAGTCTCCTAAGGGAAAGCAATTTGCTAAGTCAAGTGTTGAGGAATTGAAGGCCGTTCACATAAATGAGGACAATGGCATAAAATAAACTAAAAAAGGATGTACCAACACCAGGCAAGGGGAACTTAGAGTTCTGGCATGAATTAGTAATTTAGGAGACAAATCAACAGGATTTGCAGAAATTTATCTACCCATCATTCTGTCTGTAAATGACAAATTTGATGGGCAAGTGCCATACAGTAAAAAAATCAGTCAAGTAAAGCAGATTAGTGTACAGGATTTGACAATAGTGGAAGTTTCATTTTCATAAAATGTTAAAGTAGTAAACCCCCTAAAAATTGTTGATGTGTTTTCATTGTTGTCAACTATTGGATATTTCAAGCATGCTTCTATACAGACAGATGTTAATTAGTTGGGTTTGCTTCATAATAACTGTGAGTTAATATTTGTGTAGGGAAGAGTATGAAGGATATGATACGTATGTGATGTTTTTTCAGATTTTGCAGCTGACTGTGCTGAAGTTCGGAAAGTTTTGTCTTTACATCATGAATAAAATTGCTGATTTTTATACTTTACACGTTACTTTCAGCAGATGCTATTAAAAAATCCCCTATGTACAGAAACTAAAGCTGTTCAGGACCTTTGAGAGTGGCTGGTTGTATTTTAAGGTTGTGGTTGCATTTTCAGCATCATGGCCTGACTTCGGGCCCGGTGGCCTATAAACCTAATTATGGGCTGTACATGCAGTACCTCTTTCCAGATCACAGCCCAAATCACAGAGCGATTGATGGTTTGATTATAATTAGCAATACCTTACTTGTTCTTAATGGTTTTGGAAGTATTTAATTTATCTCAAATTTTATTTTCATAAAAATTCATAGGTTGCATTTATGTGAAATTGCTGTAAATGTAGTTTTTATTATAAGTCTGTTACAGGTTCCAGTTTTAGTTTAGGTTTCTAAAACTGGTTGTGATGGTGTCAAAGTTTGTATGGGCAAGGAAATACTTTTAGTTTGAGATTTAATTTTTCTTGTTACTCAATTTTTGCAGGAGTTAAAGGAAGACAATCAAGTGTTGCTGGAAACCAAGACAATGTTGGAAGATCAATTAGAGGGGACCCGAGCCCGTTCAGATAAACTGCATGAGTTAGAAAAAGAGAATTTACAACTAAAAGCTAAATTGCATGATATGGAGATGGTGAGTGTCAGGGGAAGGTGGCAAAGGCAACTGATACACGTTGAATTTCATTTCCATTTTTAATAGAAGAACCTTCAAAATAGTGGGGGAGAGAAGGAATGTGATGACAAATGCAGAGACTCATTAGTAAGAGCAATAGGATTGATATTTTGATAAGATAATCAATTATCCCTTAAATATTGTGTTTACCCCATGCACTTTGTTTCCTGATATTCAGAGAGGAGTAAACTTTGGAAGAGTAGGGAGTGATTGCTGTAGGGTGTGCGGAGAAGAGGTTCTTCTTTGTAATCTCCTTTACTGGTTGTTACTGTTCCCTTCCAAGTTCTCCCAGCTTTTGCCAGTCCCCCCCTGTCTCACTATCTCAGCAAATCAGAAAAAGCACTTTGCCCTTCCCTGGGACATACATAATAAAGGTAATAGAACATAGGTATTAATAAAATACAGATAATAAAATACTTTGCACAAATTGAGGCTTTTCTTTTAACCTGTGAAATAATGTTTAAGGAGCGGGATATGGACAGAAAGAAGATTGAGGAGCTCATGGAGGAAAATATGACTCTAGAAATGGCTCAGAAACAAAGTATGGATGAATCTTTGCATCTTGGCTGGGAGCTTGAGCAGATAAATAGGACGACTGAACTTTCTGAAGGTAACCATAGTTAATACTTGCAAAGTGATTGAAGTTGAAATCGCAGAGGCTGGATAGCATTAGGAAATGAACTGTCCTCATTTCTGAAGTAGAGTGTGTTGTCCTCTGGAGAAATGCTGATTCCCATGTATCCATGGAGATACAGCCTACATGAGAACCTGCTCTTGTGGTTCTTGTTCTGTTAAGTAGTGGTGTAAACCTCGTAAATACCTCGAAGTTGCATTATTTTGCCAGACTTGTGTACTCTGCAGCACAGATCATAAGTCTTCTCGCTTTGCTGCTCTCAAAGGTGAGGAGTAGTTGTTAGAGCTGTGGTAAAAATTTTGATTCTTCCAGGATAACATGCTTGGACATAAACTGGATTCTGTGCAAAGCTCTTTTGGAAATTTGGAGATCCTGAGTTGTGCGAAACGAATCTGTGCTGTGATTAGGAACATTAGGAGAGTAAAACATATTTTAATTTCTAATACTCCTAATCCAAACCAGCTCTGGACACCAAGAAGGCATTGGAGGGACCTTCAAAGGCTGCTAAATCCCTTAAGTTTAAAAATGCAAAGTCCCAAGAACTCCAGGTAATAAGTCACTTTTTCTTTTAATAATGGTGTTTTTCTCCTGCAGTGCCCCAGAAATCACTGGGCCATGAGGTGAATGAGCTGACATCCAGCAGGTTACTGAAGCTGGAAATGGAAAACCAAAGTTTGCTGAAGACAGTGGAAGAGCTGCAAAGTGCAGTGGGCTCTGTGGAAGGCAGCAGTTCAAGGATTCTGAAAATGGAAAAAGAAAACCAAAGACTTAGCAAGAAGGTAAAGGTCAGGGTGTGCTTGGATTATGTGAGAGCTGCCTAATGTTCTTTGCTATTTTCTTTCTAAAGGGTAATTTTATGAATTGCTGTTATTTTGGTTGGAGTGTTGCAAGGGTCTAAGTGTATTTTTAAGTTTATGGTAAAAAGTAAAACCACGTCAAAGAGGTTTTTCTCTTTCTTAGTTTTGCTTGTTTATTGATGTGAGAATGTGACCAGTTTATTCAAAAAGGTCTTAGACCAGTGAGGAGAAAGGAAATTAACTTATTGGGGATGAGTAATAATAAAAGTGGTTTAGAATACTGGAGAACATTAATTTTGGTGATTCTGAAGCAGGAGAAAGTGTGTGTGCAAAGGTGGAGTGAGTGATGAGTCTGAGCTGCAAACTTGGTCCTGTGTCCTCATTTTAGCTGAGGAAGGGAGAAGGTGGGTCAAGGAATTGATAAACAAATCAAGAGGGGAGGTTGTCAGGTTTAACTGTGCTGATCTACAATACTTTACTCTTCACATTATCTGTATCAAATAGAACAATTTAGTCAGTGATATTTATAGAGAACAAAAATTTGAGGAAAAAAAAAGCAGGGACTAATTACAATGGAGTGAAAATGCCTAAAGTTCCTGAAATAGCTTTGACTTCAGCAGCTATTTCAGGTGAAAGACTATTGTTAGAGTGGGTAAGAGATAATTTAAAAAGAAAGTAAATTAAAGAAATCCCTCCTGTGTTCCATGCTTCCATAAGTTTTCTGGTTCCTAAGAAGCTGAGAGTTTTTGGAGCAGCCTCTGCGCTGTGCCCAAAAGGTAGCTGAGAAGTACAAAAAGAAAGGAATAGGTGTAAGAAGCACACAAAGATCATTCAGGTCAACTTGTTACAACTTAAATGTGACAGAAAAATCATGTTGGGTATTTTAAATTTTAAATAGTTTCGCTCACTGCAGGTTGGAACAATTTGACAAAACAATATATTTAATTCCCAAGGAATCATCTTAATTATCTCTTGAAACAGTCAAGTAAGATCAAACAACACTCAACCTTCCGAAGTTAAAAGGGTCTTGGAGGAGCAGTATAAATCTCACTAAAATGGAATTTTAAGAGAAAAAAAGATGCTTGAGGAAATATCCAGAGCCTGAGAAAAAAAACTGATCTTTTTTTTTGCTAAAGTACTTTACAGATACAGTGTTCTGAGCCAGGGAGAAGATTCTGGCAGAAGTAAATGTATTCCCAGAAGAAATTAATGTTTCAATTAAAGATTAGAAAATTCTGTTCTATTCTTTCCCTTAAGCTTCTTTATTCAACTCTATAAGGGTGCCTTCAACCCAGCTAAGAGTGTCATTTTTAAGTACATTCTAAAACTTTTGTTTCTCTTCCCAGCTTGAAGAGCTGGAGAATGAAATTAGCCAAGAGAAACAAAGTCTTCAGAACAGTCAAAATCAGAGTAAAGATTTGATGAAAGAAAAAGCACAGCTTGAAAAGACACTTGAAGCACTTCGAGAGAACTCCGAGCGGCAAGTGAGTAGCAGAACTGCAAGTTTTAATGCTGCTTTGTGCTCTGCTGGTCTCCTTTTGTAGGATTTTACAGACATAAAGGGATTGTAAATGTAGTGGATTTGCCAAAAGGACGTTTCTGCAGGAAAACAGCTTTTCTGAGACCTGCAGCCAGTGAGAGACGTGACTAATTTCTGGCTGGGGCTTTACTCTTGGGTTTAGAGCTTTGTGGTGTTTGTAACACTCCTGTGGCTTCCGTGGGCATCTGCTGGAGTTGCTTGGAGGGTGTAGCTCAGCCAGGAGAGAAAATTTGGAGCTTTGTAGGGAAGCCAGACACCTCCCAGAGGAGGAGAGGTGGTCCCAGGCAACTGGGCAGTGCTTTTGGAGTATTGGGAATTCCAGCAGCTTCGGGTCCAGCTCCATAACTCTGCCTTGCACTGGAATGGGTTCCTGCTGTGGCTACCTGGATTTATTTGTGGCTGCCAAAAACTGGCATCTCATTGATTGTAAAAGATGTGTCTGTGCCTGGTGGGCACTGGCACCTTCTGAGGTGTGTGCAGAGCAGACAGGTGGAAGGCAGCCACCAGGGAAAAGAGTTCTGGAAGCTTCTGGAAATGCCAGATTTAGGAATTGAGTCCTTAGGACTGCAATTAGCTTCTGTAAATTCTTTTTATACCTCCTGATGACATTGCCATTTAGTTTAATTTAAAGTACAGTATTTTCAAGTACAGAATATTGTATTTCAAGAAGTGCTGAAGATGTGTAAAGACCATATTTTATAAGTAAATGAAATTCCAGAAGGAAGAAAAAAGGAGGGGGGAAAAAAAAGCTTGGCATGGAAGGTTTACTTTGATTTAAAGATATATATCTTGTTTAGGACTGATATTTCAGTGGAAGTATTTTTGCTTAAAAATAATGTACTTAAACGCTGATGGGTCAACAGCATCTTCCACATCTCTTACAAAATCCTGTGCTGTAACTTCCTGGGGTTGACTCTAAGATGTTCATTTGATCTCATCAAAAATTCTGGAGGCATTGATCAGAATTTTTAGTGGAATTGGGTTTATAGAAGCAGAATTCATGGAAAGTAATTCAGTGCCATGCCAGGTGCATCAGAGTTGTGTTTTTAGGCACCTGTTAATGAGTTTCTGGTGAATATTCCAGAGCAGTTTGTCGTTGCTGGGTGCAGAGCTGTAGCTCTGTAATTAATACTTCCATTCAGATTTCACTATGCAAGAACAGCCTGTAATTTTCTCAGTCTGTTTTTCATTGCAAGCAGCACTGTTGCTTTTCTCCAAAACAGTTTATTGTTAGAGTTATTAAAACATCCCTTACACTGGGTTATTAGTGTACACTTAAATATTGATCCAAACAGTTTTACTGGATTTTGCTGTCTGGTTTTACATGCCCAAATAATTCCAAATGATTTGCAGCAACCGAAAAAGACAAGAAATACTAAAAATTAAGATGTAAGTTCTGCCCTTAGCTTTGAGGTAGATCTGGGAATATGGTTCCTAGGAAAATAATTCTAATATGATTTATTTTCTCTGAAGCTGGTTTGGAACAGCATGACCAAAGGTTCTTTTTAACTCAAAAATCAGTGTAACTTTGGTGTGTTTCTTCTCAAATAGTTGTTGACTGTGATCAGGATTCCCTCATATCCCACCCATCACCTCTACTCTTTCCAAATGAAAAAAAGAGATTTCTGTGGCTCCCACACCTCCCTCCACCTCAGGTTTGGTTTAGAACTTGCCTGCAGTCCTGTTCTTTGTGGAGACACACAGCTCTGGAAATCAGAGAGTGTAAGAAAAATGAATGTAAATGTGGGTATACACGAATGAAAATTAAATTATGCTAAGAAATAGATAAAGCTTTGCTTTCATTTGTGCTTTATTAGTTTTGAGTTTATGTTTAACTATCAATATTAAAGAGGAAGAGATCTGAAAATTTACTTGTTACCAAACTTCAAATAATGTTTGTAATTCTTCACATGAATGCCAGCAGAGTAAGAGTTTTTTAAACTTAAAATAAAAGGTAAATATGATATGATCAGTATCTTTTAGTTTGTATATGGAAGCAATTCCTTGTGGGCACGCTGTTCATCACTTTACCATTTTTCTACCCAAATTAGATTAAGCTCCTAGAACAAGAAAATGAACACTTGAATCAAACTGTGGCTTCTCTAAGGCAGCGCTCACAAATCAGTGCTGAGGCAAGAATGAAAGAAATTGAAAAGGAAAATAAAATCCTCCATGAGTCAATCAAAGAGACCAGCAGTAAGTTAAATAAGATTGAATTTGAAAAAAAACAAATCAAGAAAGAACTGGAACACTACAAAGAGAAAGGGGAGAGGGCAGAAGAATTAGAGAACGAGCTGCATCGTCTGGAGAAGGAAAATGAGTTATTACAGAAAAAAATCACCAACCTAAAAATCACTTGTGAGAAGATCGAGGCCTTAGAACAAGAGAACTCTGACCTGGAGACGGAGAACAGAAAGCTGAAAAAAACCTTGGATAGCCTGAAAAACCTCACTTTTCAATTAGAATCCTTAGAAAAGGAGAATTCCCAACTCGACGAAGAAAATTTAGAGTTACGAAGGACAATTGAATCCTTGAAGTGTACAAGCATTAAAGTGGCACAGTTACAATTAGAAAATAAGGAGCTGGAGAGTGAAAAGGAGCAACTTAAGAAAAGCCTTGAACTCATGAAAGCCTCTTTCAAGAAGACTGAACGCTTGGAAGTCAGTTACCAAGGCCTGGACACGGAAAACCAAAGGCTACAGAAAGCCCTGGAAAACAGCAATAAGAAGATTCAGCAATTAGAGAGCGAATTACAAGATTTAGAGTCTGAAAATCAGACCCTGCAAAAGAACTTGGAAGAGTTAAAAATCTCTAGTAAGCGCCTGGAGCAGTTGGAAAAGGAGAATAAGTTGTTAGAACAAGAGACTTCTCAACTGGAAAAGGATAAGAAACAGCTGGAAAAGGAAAATAAAAGGCTTCGACAGCAAGCAGAAATTAAAGATAGTACCTTAGAAGAAAATAATGTAAAAATCAGTAATCTGGAAAGGGAGAATAAATCTCTGTTTAAAGAAATCGTTGTATATAAAGAGTCATGTCTGCGCCTGAAAGAACTGGAAAAGGAGAACAAGGAACTGGTGAAAAGAGCTACTATTGATAAGAAGACCCTGGTCACTTTGAGAGAGGTAAACACAGAGGAGTTTCCATTCCCATCATGATCTGCTTGTAATGTACAGAAATCATATCTGTGTTTCTGATTTGGGGTTTTTTCTGCTTTAATCTGTGTACTATTAGCACCTTTATTCATTAGATGATCAAAATTTATATAATCATAGTCATGAAAAGGAATATTGCTGAAACATTTCCCCTTCACTGTCATGTTCCAGACCAAATTTAAAGGGAAATTCTAAAGGAAATATTAAAAGGAAAGGAAGAGAGCAGAGGGAAATCACGTTTTAGTTAAAATGTAATGTCTGATACAGCTGAAAGCAACAACTGGAAGGAGACTTTAATTATTCCAGTCATGTAGTGACAAAACACCCTTGTCTCAGCACTCCTAGAGCTAAGACTACGTTATCTTATTTCTCTGAAAATACTGACTGTTGTTTTTTCTGTGCAAGGACTTGGTGAATGAGAAATTGAAGACGCAACAGATGAACAATGATCTAGAAAAACTGGCCCACGAGCTTGAAAAAATAGGCTTGAACAAGGAGCGTCTCCTGCACGATGAGCAGAGCAGTGATGACAGGTGAGAATGGCAGGGCCTACCTGACAGAGAGGACAAATGAGGGTCTTCTTTGTTCATAGAGTGGTTTTACAGACTGGTTTTGTGCATACTCTTAGAGTTTTAAGGCACACTCATGGACCCAAAATGGAACTTGATATTTTTGGAAATTAATTAGTTGATGTGCTTTCACATTCAGCTGACTGTGACAGTGAGTTGCCACTTTTTGTTGCTAAGAGACTCATTGAAGTACGTCAGGAGATACAGTTAATTATAATTAAAATGTTTTATGCTCTAGTCAGCAGCAGCAACAGTAGCAGTAAAAGATAATTAGCTCAAAGTGTTCGTTTTTTTCCCTTTTTTGACTGCCTGTCTGACACAAATGGTTTTTATCACATGGTGATTACCTTAAGCTGTCTCATTCTTTCCTTGCAACCGTTTCCTTCTAATTCTTCCTGCCTAAAGGAAGCTGCATTCCCACTTCCCCTGTCTGGGAAGTTCCCAGTGCTTCAGTTTCTCCAGAACTTGTGGCTCCATCACTCCTCCACACCTGCCATTGGAAAGCAGCTGCTGCCCTGACATCTGTTTCCTTTGCTGTATTTTCCTCCTCTGTCTTATCCTACATGGATTTAGGAAAAATTGGTGACAGGAGCAAAGCAGACTAGTGTGGGCTTCTAGCCAAGCTTTACTTCCCAGTGCTGTTGTGCTGTCATGGTCTGTTATTACAGCTGATTGTCATGAACATGGAGATTGATCTGGGGCCTTCTGTGTCCAAAGAAAACCAAAGAACACTCAGGGTTTTAATCCAGCTTCCCTTTCTTACTGCCAGTGCTCTGTTATGGGGTGCTGCCAGAGTCCTGATTTAAGCATCTCTGTCACATACAGCACTTGACAAGCATTTGGTGTGTCCTTAGGTGAATATACCCAGCAAAAACCCACCAGTCCTTGATCCAAGGTAAAGCTAAACTTAGATGAAGCCCAAATGGAGCAACATGTAATCGGGTTCTAGGTTAGAAGTGGTTGGGTTCTGCTGCTGGCTGGAGCTTCTTCCCAAGCTCCGTGTAGAGCTGGAGGGTCATGAAAGGGCAATGTTTGTTTTCAAAGTGAAAACTTGGGTTGGTTTGAAACTTTGCTCTGCCAATATCCTGCTTTTCCATTATTCTCAACATCCTCGTTCATCCCAAAGATACCTGGATTGCTTTCCTTATGTAACAATACATGGGTGAGGCAGTAGCGGTTCTTTCATCAGCCCTACAAAGACGGCATTTTCATTATGGGCAGAATTACTTCTCAGTATAGTTTTTCATCTGCCTGTGTCTTTTTGATGATGGAAATTAAAAATGTGCCACTTCCCTCCTGCTGATTGGAAAGAGCTGCTTGTGGACTGTATATTCTACTAGTCATAGGCTGCCTACTATTCTGTAAATCCCTGGGAGTTAGTTGTCGTATCTTAAAATCTCGGATTTTCATCCTGCTGCATGATGCTACTGGACAGCTTTCTGCTTATTAATTCTCTTGCCATTGGTCTTCTGCTCCAGTTCCTGACCTGATCTGATGCCGTTGTCCATTCAGGAGTCTCCTGCAGTTTATTCTCTTCACTAAACTGATGGATCCTTCAGAAGCCAGGATTAGAAAGGGGGATATCAGTGGCTTGGTTTGTTTTATCCAGCTGTGGGGAGGAGCGGAGTGTTCTCCAGATTCGGAGCCACACACAGGGACTGAACTGCTTAGAAGTGATTAATGAGTGTGGGTTTCAGTATTTCCCATGAAGGATGTACAGTTCTAAATCAATACTGTTTAATCTGACCACTTCTCTCCCAAAGCGACATTTTGGGGGGATTTAGGTGCCTTACAATATAGTGAATGTGGTTAAAAATGGAAGCTTTGCACATCAAGGGTGGCAACAGTCTTAAAATATCAGCAGCTGGGCTGAGTGAGCAATTTGCACATTGATGCACCAAACGAGTGTGCACCTGCACAGTCCTGTGCTCCATCTCCTTCCCTTTGGAGCTGGCAGGAAGTGGGAACTGATGAAAATCTTGCTCTTCAAATACTTCACATTCTAATTGAGTTCAGGTCCCTGCTGGATTCGCTGGAGTGGAGCCAGAAGGAGGAGTGCAGGCACCACTCACTAATGATGCAGAGAAACCCAGCACCCCCCTTGGCGTGCCTGAACAGGGCTTTTTTCTGCGTCTGACATGTTTTAAAAGAATGAAGGAGCCAAAAGTGGTTTTGACAACCATCTTCTGGTTATTTTTGACATAGGAATTGCTGTGGATGCTGAGGTGTCTTCATACTTTTGACTACAGCACTCAGGGATTTTTGAATGTAGCTATGAGACTGTTCTAGAACATTTTAGAATTTAAATACCTCGAATAATTGTTTGAAATACAGACTTTTTTGTTGTTGTTGGCCAGTAGGTACAAGCTATTGGAGTCCAAATTAGAATCCACGCTCAAGAAGTCTCTGGAAATAAAAGAAGAAAAAATTGCTGCTTTGGAGGCACGTTTGGAAGAATCAACAAATCTAAACCAGCAGCTGCGTCAGGAACTGAAAACAGTAAGGAGAAGGACATTTTTCTAGAAAATTGACTCCTATATGAGCTGTTGTTATTTCTACACTTCTTGGGTAAGACAGCAAAAAATGAGCACCATTCGGGTGATAGAAAGCAGGACAAAGGTGTGAATGCTTTTAAGACTGTGTTGACATCACATGAAAAGTTGTTGAGTTTATTCACTTGCCATGAAAACGTCAGCTGGATAAACAACCTGGAGTTGTTCTGATTTGGGATGTAATTTCCAGTTACTTTTTCTGGCCTCCTTGAACAGCTTGAGTACATTGGTTAAAAAAGGAAATACAGTCACCTTGGTTGTAGCATTTTAGTGTAAAAGTTGTGGGATACAGTTGAAAGCACTGAAATAAAATAGAAAATAGAGGTCTCCTGTTTGCTGGGGTTAAGCTATGCATATCCATAAATAGTTTGTACATCATCTCCCCAAAACATGTACAAAAACCAAATTTACAAATGCAGTAACAGCACTGCCTGTTCTTTGAGAAGGGACATGGTCAGGTAATAAATTAGGATGTATAAAATGGAAAATTCTAATAACCTAAGTTGTCCTAAATAATTCCAGGTGAAGAAGAACTATGAAGCTCTCAAGCAAAGACAAGAAGAGGAAAGGATGGTTCAGAATTCTCCTCCAAGAAGTGGAGAAGAAAATCAGTCTGTCAATAAGTGGGAGAAAGAAAACCAGGAGACTACTAGAGAATTATTGAAAGTTAAAGATAGATTAATCGAGGTGGAAAGGAATGTAAGACGTGTTTTAAATATGATTCTGGTGGTAATTTGTGATGAGCTGTTCCAGTCATGGAAATGGGGGTGCTGTTAAGACATTTTAATTTATCACCTCGTTTCCATTGCAAGCAGAGTCTGAATTAAGTACAGTGCATGTAGCAGCTGGATTCTGCTCTGTGGGATGCCATAAAACACTTGACAGGCATTTAAAAAGGAAATGTGAAAACCTGAGTTTGCCCTTTTGAATCCCCAGCCATCGCTCAAATCCCTGTTATGTAATTCCTATTTACACGACTCCTGGAGGTTTCTCTGCTCTTTCTCCATAGGTGCAACATTCGTTACCTGTTTCTCCAGTGATAAATCCCCCCAGAGTGTGTTACTTTGTTTTGCAGTTTTATCCCACCCTGTAAATCTCTGCACAGTCCTGCTGCTTTGTACAGTCTGGAAAACACTTCTGTGTTATCTTGGGGTTCCTGGAGCAGCTGTGAACTGAGGTTTTGTGTGGTTTTAAACCCTCAGAATGCGACACTGCAGGCGGAGAAGCAGGCGCTGAAAACGCAGCTCAAGCAGCTCGAGACACAGAACAACAACCTGCAGGCCCAGATCCTGGCCCTGCAGAGACAGACTGTGTCCCTGCAGGAGCAAAACACAACTCTGCAAACTCAGAATGCCAAGCTGCAGGTGATGCTTCCTTATTTTGCTTTCAAAAATATTTTTTTTTTCTGAAGGAAATCTTAAAATCCATCGTTATTGTTAGCTTTAAAATCGCATTTTGCTTCCTGGAGAGACATGGGAAAGAAGGTGATGTGAAAATAATCTGCACCCAGTAGTCAAATAATAGTTTGTTTGCTGATGAAAAATCACATTTTTAGAAATTGGTTTTAATCCTTTGTCCAGTGTAAATTCTTGACTTTATACTTAGAGTAGATTGTCTTATCCAGTCTTCCAAGATTGCTTGGGTTTTTTATTGTATTTATACCTCTAAATTAGATCAGGAAAGTAGTGTGTCCAAATAGATTCTAATAAATTTTGTCTATTTTTATAAACATTTTTTAAAAAAACCAAACCAAAACTAAAGCCATACCTAAAAGGAAAATCAAGATATTTAAATACAGAAGATTAAAAAAAAAAACCTAAAGAAAATGGAAAACTACATAAATATGTGAAGACCTGAATTTAGATAATTGAGAGGCAGTAAGAAAGGTAATGTGTGACCATGGAAATTATAAAAATGGTTATCCCCAGAGGCTGGCAGCTCTTCTGGTCAAATTTCAGATGTTGTCCTTAGAGTTTAAAAGGGTTACTAAATACATATCTTTTTTTCTTTAAACATGAAATATTCTTGTTAATGGATGTAATGCTTTTAGGAGTTCTTAGAATCGAAACTCCTTAAAGAGGGAATAAAAACACCACAATGCAGCAGAAACAGTAAAGAGTGTCAGAAAGGATGGAGGTTTGGTGGAAATCAAGGTGTCAAGGACTGTTTAAAATAAACAAATAATGCATTCGGTGGATGCCTGGAGTCTCCTCCTGGCTCTTCCTGGAAAGCAGAACGTTGCTGTCCCACGGATGGACTTTCTGCTGCCACATTGAAATGCCATTAGTGCACAGCACTCCAATAAAATAGGACATTGGCACACACCCTGTGCCTCCTCTGGCTGTTAAAAACCAGTGCACGTGACGTGGGAATATCCCATTAACCAGATGAGAGTGGATTGCTGGGCTTCAGTGCTCACTGAGTACTTTGTACTCATCAAAAAACCCCAGGAATATCTATGTAGTTCTTTTTTTGCCTCATGCCTAACAGCACAGGCCTTTCCTCTCTGGCAAGACAGTTCCCCATGAACTGCAAATCTAAGTGGAAGTTGAAATATGTTCAGGAAAATCAGAGTGATGAACTGTTGGCTAAATCTGAAGTGCAGACAGAGCTCCTCTACCTGGACTGTGCCAAAACTGTTCCTGGGCAACTAATTCTTCTCTTCCTTCTGATAGCCATAAGGAGCAGCCAAGGGAAAGGATGTCTGAAAGGGTAACTGGGAATTTTGACCTAACCAAACTCGGGATTCAGCCTGGGAAGTTTCCCAGCACACCCATGCCATCAGACATGACTTCATTTCCAGTGAAAGGTTCAGCTTTCTCATCTGTAACAAAGAGCACTGCAGTTCCAGCAGGAAGGGATTTGTTTCCTGGTAACAGCAGGAACTGGAGTGAGAGATGGATTTTTTTTTTCCTTAATAGATACCCCGAGGGTATTAGAAGCCTCAATAGTTTGTGATTTTCATCTCTTGAAAAGGAAAGAGAAGGAAACTGGTACAGGTCAGGTGACGAGCATGAATTCTTTGAGATATCCAAGCATTAAATTTGGTTAATCTTTCCAGAGGCACAAAAAGTGAAGTTGGTGTTGTTTTGAGGCTTTTTTAAATGGTCATATGTTTAAGTTTTTAATGTATTAATACACATTAATACTGTTCTGAGATAGTTGTTGGAGAACTGGTACTGTTCCACAAAAGAGCACAAAACAGAACATGGGTAGTTCCCTCTAGGAGCTATTATTTATTTTCCTCTTTCTGTTAAATGGATGCTCCTGTTAGAGCTCTCATTTGTAAAGGATTGTGTGGATAGCGTGAAGATTTTATGATGACAATACAGAATTTTTTAGAAAATACATCACCATGCCAGTGTGAAAGTTCCTTTTATTTTAGTCCTTTCACAGATTTGGCTTTTATTAGGATCACTGGTGATCCATTTCTCCAAGGTATCTTGATGCTAGAGAAAAATGGTCCTGTCAGCACGATAATACTCTAACAGATATGGAAAGGTAAATAATAATTTGATTCCTCCTTGTCAAATTAATCACATGCTTCAATGTTTTCTTGTAATAGTGGTGTAGAAATACTTGTAGAATATTTTGATTTGGAGCTGTCTCCTGGGATATAAGAAAAGGTTGTCAGTGGAATAACCAGAAGGTCGTGAAGCGTTAATCCCAAGAAATCTTTAAATGGGAGATAAAATAACCCAGACTGTGCAATGTTTCTGGCCACAGGTTGAGAATTCTACGCTGAACTCCCAGAGCACCTCGCTGATGAACCAGAACGCGCAGCTGCTGATCCAGCAGTCGGCTCTGGAGAACGAGAACGAGTGCATGCTGAAGGAGCGCGAGGACCTCAAGGGGCTCTACGAGGCCCTGCTCAAGGACCACGAGCGCCTGGAGCAGCTGCACGAGCGCCAGGCAGCCGAGTACGAGTCCCTCATCGCCAAGCACGGCAGCCTCAAATCTGCTCACAAAAACTTGGAGGTGGAGCACAAGGACTTGGAGGATAGGTAAATACTCAGGATGACAAGTCTGCCACTCAGCAGAAATGGCTCTCTAATAAAATGATCGAATGATCGAATCAGCATCACTTAATGGCTAAAATTTAAAACTTTGACAGGGGCCATTTAATCAAAATTCCCTTTTTTTTGTCATTCCACAGAAAGAAGTGTAAATATTGTCTTTGTCTGCAGGTACAATCAACTGCTGAAACAGAAAGTGCAGCTGGAAGAACTGGAGAAGGTTCTCAAGACAGAGCAGGACAAAATGCTGCAGCAAAGTGAGAAACATGAAACTGTGGCAGCAGAATATAAAAAACTTCGGGATGAAAATGAAAGGTAAAAAGAACTCTGGCACCTGAGCACCTGCCAGTGCAGTCTGAACAAGTCTTGTGTTCCTTCATGTTTCTTAACACTTGATGCTTCAATTCCATGTATTCATCATCCCACAAAAATAATCATTACCTTCTGAGGGGACATGTGAGACAAAGGGACATGGCAGGGTCCAGGCAGGACAAAGGGAGCCCAGGAAAGGATATATGTAACCTCCGCAATTGCCAAAGTTTGGACCATTCCTATTTTGTGTTGGCAAGAAATTCTGGCTGTCTCGTAAGATTCTTTTATTCTGAAAAGTGGCATCTTAAAACTAGTTGTGATGTAGAGATGCTGCTTTTTATTTAAACATACAGAGAACAGTGCTTGGCTCAAAGACAGAACACATTCCTAGGAAAATTGGGCTGGGATAACTTACAGTATGTGGTAGTAAAGAATTTGTATATATATTTTAGGGAGTAGTTGGAAATGTCATGTTCCAGAGGGAATGTGAGTAACAAACTCATTTCCAGCACTCTGTGATGGTGTCTTTGCATCCCAGGCTCACTCACACGTACAGTCAGCTCCAGAGGGAGAATGAAGTGCTCCAAACCGACCACAAGAATCTGAAAACATTATTGAACAATTCCAAACTGGAACAAACACGATTGGAAGCTGAGTTTTCCAAACTCAAAGAACAGTACCAGCAACTGGATATCACATCAACAAAGCTAAATAATCAGTGTGAGGTATGTGGGAATTATGTTGTTTGTCAAGGTTGGAATCATTGGAATATTTTTATAACTGTATTTATAGGTTCATAAAATCATGTGAAGTGCTGGAGAATCAGTCATTTAGCTTATAGTTAATGAAGTGGATCCAAAGACTAATTAATTTGCCTGCTGTATAGGCAATACAAAATTTCAGGCTCATATTAGGGAAATGGTTTAAATTATTTAAAGCATCAAAGAGGCTTTTATCAGTTGATTCATGATTTAATTTTGAGTTTGATTTGACTCTCAGAATCCCTCTGTAGATGTAAATTTTCTCAATAATCTCATTATCTGTGTGTAAAATACACTCACATATAAATGCATGGGCAATTTAATCTGTTTTAACAGCTGCTCAGCCAACTTAAAGGAAACCTGGAGGAGGAAAACAGACACCTGCTGGATCAAATCCAGACCTTAATGCTGCAGAATAGAACATTACTGGAGCAGAACATGGAAAGCAAGGATCTCTTCCATGTAGAGCAAAGACAGTACATGTGAGTTGTGAAAACAATGAAATCACTGTGATGAGGGCAATTAGGATACCAGTACACCAGTGTATTTTTTAAAAAAGCTTCTCTATATATAGAATTTAACACATGTGCTGCTTCTGAAATATTTCTTTTTAAAATGAGGTTTCCAGTTACAAATGTAACGCAGATAACTCAAAATATCAACATTATTTGCAGTTCCAAAGGATCAGTGCAGCTGTGTTCATTACTGATGATGGAAGTGAGGAATAAGAATGTTCTGCTGGCAAAGTTTTGGGTTGTAATCTGAACTTCTTTAGTGAACTTGAGAGAAGAGAAACTATGCTTGTCTAAATGATAGAGCACTTTATTTAAAAAGGAAGAATGTGTAATAAAGGCAAATGGATTTTTATTCAATTTTATATCATGAGGTTAAGCCTAAGACTGATTGATTGTTTGCTGTACCTCTTGCTTTTTCAATAAGAAACAAGAATTCCTCACAAAAGGTGACAATATTCAGATAACAGATTCCCAGAGGAACGTGCTGCCCACGCATCCTGTATACGTTTTTGAAGCATAAAATATCATTAATTTCTGTTTGCAGTGACAAACTAAATGAATTGAGGCGACAGAAGGAGAAGCTGGAGGAGAAGATAATGGATCAGTATAAATTTTATGAGCCGTCTCCACCAAGAAGGTACTGATGAACATGATGTAAAAATAAAACACAGCTCTAAAGCACGACAGACCTGTTCTGTTCCCACTGAAAATCGAGATTCCATTACATTCGTGGGATCAGAATCACGTCTGTGTCTCGCATAAAAATTGGGAGACTCTGCAGGCCTAAGCAATGTGTTATAGATGCAGTAAATGTGCTGTGTTATTGATGACAGAAGGGGCAACTGGATCACCCTGAAGATGAGGAAGCTGATCAAGTCCAAGAAGGATGGGAACCGCGAGCGCCTCAAGTCCGTGACGCTGACGCCCACACGCTCCGAGTCCAGCGAGGGATTCCTGCAGCTGCCCCACCAGGACAGTCAGGACAGCTCCTCCGTGGGCTCCAACTCCCTGGAGGATGGGCAGACTCTGGGCACCAAAAAGAGTAGTAGTGAGTACTGCAAACCACTTCATTCTATGAATAAACCTTGGCTAAATGTTGGAAAAGACTGTGTGTTCTGGAGGATTTGTAAAGATCATTTTTAAGTCTGTAGGAATGAAGCCTGAATTAATTTATTAAGTACAGAACTTCTTACAAACTCCCTGAAGTGTTTGGGCAGAACTAGTTTTGAGTATTTCTGTATTTCAAAATGCAAGTGTTAAAATATACTCGGAGTGCCTGGGTAAGATGAAGCAGGCACTGGTACTGACTGGGTCAGGTGAGCAGGATTTGGGTTAGAATGCTAGGTGTCGCCACTAGGACCCTTTTTATTTCTCCCTCTTGTCCCAGCATGACTCTTTCCCCTTGTCTTGGAAGTGTTTTCCGAGCTGTGGCTGTGCTAACATCCTTGAGTTTCTAAAAACACCTTCTGGCTGAAAGTGTTCTCTCAGCATCTCACAAAACCAACAATGTAATTTGGATATGCAACAAGAAGTGTTAATGCAAAGACACAGTCTGTTAAAAAGATGGGAATTGTTACTGATCCTGAAATTCGAGTGCAGTGGCTGAGAGGGAGAATGAGGACTTGGAGAAGTGTGTTTAGATGGACTATTCCAGGCACAATTCGCCGGTCTTGAAAGATTTGATAGCCATCCCATTAGGGTGCCCGTGATATATAAAGCCAGATTCTGCTTATTATTATTTATTATCTACGTTTTTTGTTCTCCACTGTTGGCATGAATCATAAACTGCCCAGTTTCTCACAAGTTGAGATAATTACAGCCAAGTTACCAGGATGTAATGGTTCTGTTTAATAACTATGCACCAAATGCATTTTGGCTGTGCATGTAAAAGCATCAGAATCCATGTGCATTAACAGTCACTTCCAATCTTTGCACTACTACTTTTAAATTTTATGTATTGCATTTTAAAAGACAGCAGGTCTGGGGTTTGTGCCAGCTTTGAATTTGCTGTGTTAGAAATTATTACAGCCATTATGATGTATTTTTCTTTCTTCTGCGCTTCTTGCAGAAGCTTAGTCAAAGTTAAAAACATCTAAAAAATGCTATTTCAGGGAAAATTAAAATAAGATATGTATTTTTTTAATTGAAGAAAATAGTTCAAGGGTACATTTTAGCACTTCTGTTACTAACTTGACCCTTTAGGAAGCTCAGCCTTTTCCAGTACAAGCTTCAAAACAGGTACTTTTAAACTTTTTTAAAAAGCAACTGTTGCTTTTACATCCAAACTGTGAATGGTGTGGAACTGGGGAGTGACTGAAGCTGTCCTGGCTGTGTGTCAGTGGGAACTGAGAGTGTGCACGCTGTGGTTCAGCCCATCTGCATCTGTGTCAGCAATGTCATGTTCTGGAAAGGCTTTTCTGTGACAGTTTTCTTTGCATGATCCTTGGGACCTTGTAGTGTGCAGTTACCCTCCTGGGGAGCCACGGCTGCAGTTACGGTGGCTGAGCCTCAAAAGGAGTTTGAAACTATTGAGACCTCATTAATTTTCTACTCTGTGGACCTTGTTCATATTCCCCTTAATCCCAGTGTATTTATCCACAAACTGGAAGGGCTGATCTAATTCCGGATCCTAACCTTCCTCCATTACATATGTCGCCATGGAAACCAGTTTTGGAGAGAATTCGGACGCACTTTGTGCCAACTCAGCTCTGACAGTCTCTGAGACAGAGATCTGAGACACTTTGTGCCTCGCAAAGCAGAGAGGATATCTCAGTGTGACGAGTGCTGGTGATGGTGTTTTGCAGTGTATTTCTTCTGCTCCTAGAGTGACTGTAAGTCCTAAATCCCAGGATTTTGGGTCCTTTCTTTTCTGTGGGAAACAGTTTGGCAGTAGCAGCTTCCACTGAAGGAGCTATAGGAGGGAGCAAACATGTGAATGCCGCCCGTCTGTGCCGACGCTCAGGTGTTGGAGCTCTCCATGCTGGCTGGAGGCAGCTCTGGCTCTGGAAGAGTTTTGTGCCGCCCTGATCTCCAGCATCTGGGAAAGGAGGTGGCTCCAGCAGGAGCTGCTGAGGTGAAATGTCCTGTGTGTCCTTGAGAAGGCAGGGGAAGGCAGCTCACCTACCCTGGCACAAATTCGCGATATTCTGAGCTGGAGGACTGAGTGTCTGACACAGAGATCTCCAGGATATCCAGGCCTCACACCCCACATTCCTGGTCAGAGATACTGATTCCTAAAGTATTTGCTGTGTGTGACATTTGTAGGTTTTCCTCTTTTGTGCTGGAGATGGAGATTGTGTTTTCCCAACACAGGCCGCTTTCTCATTCAAATGTTTCCAAGAGAGCTGTTATCTCCCTGGGAAAGGTGAACTTGGCACAAAAATCAGGTTACCCTGTTCTCAGAGAATGCCACCTGAGGTCTCACGGTGTGGCCCATGTCTGATCGCTCTGAGAAGGACGGGGTGCCTGAAGGGGTGTTGCTGTCCCAGCACAGGTTAGTCCTGCAGGAAGTGTGTGCTCCTGACTGCAGGGTTTGACTTTGGCTTTTCATGCCTGCTGCAAGTACAGCCTCCTTCTGCCCAGGTACTCCCACAAATCATTATTGATCACCCCTAATGATCAGGTGAGTGCCATGGATCTGACACCTGCTCTGTGCAGAGCTTTTCCTCTAGATGGGACCATTCTGAGCTTTTCCAGAGAAAACCCAAGTCAGGCAGAGGGGATTTTTGTTTTCTGTGGAGAAATACAGATATCCTTGCTGGCTTCCACTTTAGCCATTTCAGGGGATTAATAACTTCCCAAGGAATTAAAGCTGTTAGTGAACTGTCATCTCTACTAGGAACACCAGTAGCAGACACACAGAGTCACAGAGGGAATAAAAGAAGTGTTCAGGGTTCCATTTTCTACCACCAAGGCATTTTAAAGATTTCTGCCTCGTATTTACTTCTGTCCATGAACAAAACAATGTTAGGGTTTTAATACAGAATTCTCCAGAGGATTTCAGGCAAGCAGGAGAGTTACAAAATGGGAACCTTCCTGCTCAGTTGAGGAATTCTGGAGTACTCATCATTCGTTCTCAGCTCAGGAAGCAAGAAGATGTTCATGGAGTAGTGAAAAGAGAAAGAACAGTTAATTGCTGCTGTAGCGCTGCCATCCCAGTATTAATTATTATTATTACTATTCCAGGACATTTCTTGAGGTAAAGTCCGTACAGACATTACTGACACTTTCCTCTCCAAGCATTTTGCCTTTTTGATGCAGGATTTCCAGGACATCAGTGGTTGCCTGGGTGTTTTCTGGTTGCTGAGAGCCATAAATCAGCCCTTTTGGAGGTGACCTCTGTTAATGGACAGGAAGGATAGATGACTCAAATGGTTCTTCAGCATCACCTGGTTACTTTTTCATAAGATTAAGGAGTTTTTGGTTAAGAGGGGTCAGTTATCTTCCATAAAAAGGATTACAGAGGGATGAGTTATTCTGTCTGTAAAGGATTACAGAAGTTAGAGAATTTTTTTTCTGTGTCATCTTGATGACAAAAAGTAGAAATAGAACAGAATGTCCTCTTTGGTTAGATTGGTTTGTGAACCTGTTCCTGTGAGTGCAGACATGGGAAGAGCTGATGGAGAGGGGGGAATATAAAATATTTCACTGCCAGGGTAGCTCATGTGCACTTGTAAATGGTATATATGATATATATGCACTGCTCTGTAAGCAGAACTGCTGTGTGCCAGGCTGGGGGAGCGCGGCACACCTCCCAAAAGGGGCTGCAGAGACTGAAACCAGGCAGAGCATGGTCTGACAGACCTCCCTGCAGAAACCAGAGCTGCTGCCATCTCTGCAGAAACCACCACTTGTGGGGAATTCCATCATGTGTCTCCTTCTGGATCCTGTGCCTGGCATCAGCCCCCAAACTTACCCAAGGCAAGTCAGCAGTTCCAAATGCAGAGTTCCTGACTCCAAGGACAAGATTAACTTGTGACTTCCCCCTCCTCCCTCTTTTAATACTATTTGTAATTTTAACTCTGTAATTCTCCTGGTAGAATTTAACTCGGTTTTCCTTGCGCCCTCCCGAAACGTTACAGCAACACTCACATTTGAATTTTCTTTTGCTTTTTTTTTTTTTCCCTTTGGTATTTTTTCAGCTAAAAAATTTGCAGGAACTGCATTGATCAGAAGGCCCACACAGGTAGATGACCATAGTTATTACTGAGCACAAAATGGAAGAACTGAAGATTGATAATAGATTGTGTCCTCATAGATGTGCAGGCAAAGCATTACAGAAGTTATTAACCCCCCAAAATAATGATGTGAACATATTTTAACGTAGAAATTGTACTTAGAGTTGCTTTCATTTTCAGCTTTTTTTGCTTCACATTTTTATTTATGTTCAAAACAAATGTTATTTTTCACAGTAAAAATTATATAGTGGTCAATTCCTGTAATCACCTGCTGAGTTAGATGTATTTTTTCAAGAGCTTCAAACTGTATTACCTGTGCACTGTAATTTTCAGTGCATTTCTGAGTTGTCTATGGAAGTTTCCCTAGTGCAGTTTTCCTGCTTCAGGGTAGCTTTCATATTTCATTATCACCCAGAAGCAGGAGAGTGATAGCTTTTAGCACAGCATACCTAGCTTAAACTCAGACATTCATTTCTGTCCTTAGTTTCAACATTTAACTTCCATCTGTTCTTCTCCCTTTTTTTTCTTTCATTTCCCTGTTTCCGTTTTTCCTCATGCTATGACATAAAAGTGGGTGCACTGAAAAGACTGCCCTTTTTGAGGAACAGACCGAAGGAAAAAGACAAAATGAAGGCCTTCTACCGTCGCTCCATGTGTAAGACTTTATGACAGTTCAGCTTCTTCTCAATGGCTACACGGCTTCCGTTACTAATTTTTCACTAACCTCTCCCTGGACTGCGCTCTTATTTTTCCTCCTCTTTTGCAATGTGCAAGTCCTGCTACAGTACAAGGAGCTGGAGCTTTTTCTTTTTACTTTTTCCCCCCCTTTTTTTTTTTTAAACTTTGGCACTGAATACGTTATATCTGTGCAGCTGTGCACACACACGTAGCCACACGTTCCCATGCACATGCATATAATCTATTCAGTGCATCGTGACTGCATATATTTGTATACATAGATGTCTATATACACATGGCCCCATGTGTATATAAATTTACAGTGCACTGTGTTAACAGAAATAGTTTGAAATGACACGTTTCATAAGCCCTTTGTTAAGAAGTCACTGTAATTATTTTTTTGTTTAAAGCAAGCGTAGGAGATTGTGCAAGGCTCTCTGGTGGTCTGTCACTCTGCGAGTGTTCATCAGTTCTCGTTGCCAAAATGTCGCATTGATTTCTTTTGTTTCGTTTTATTTTATAATGAGGGGTGGACAGTTTTCTCGAGTTTGGGGAAGTAAAGGTGAATATCATCAGATGTGGTATTTTTCAGATCCTCTCTGTGTTGCTCTGTAAACCCCAGTGTGCCTGCAGTAACCTGCACTGTACAAGGATCCCGTGTCAGCGCTGGCACTCCGTTGTATGAGCACCTGTGCCCGTTTTGTCCCCGCTCGTCCCATTTTCTCATGGCAAGCAGCGTGTCAGAGCCTCTAACAGCACCTGGCGCATGGCGGTCCCGCTGACAAACCTGTTTTGAGCACCTCCCTGGGCTGCAGGAGCCTGAGCCCCCTCCCTCCCGCTGAGCCGGTTGCATGTGGTACCCGGGGTGTGGTTTGCTCCTGCCAGCTGCGGTTGCTTTAATGCTTAGAAAACTGTCCGACCTTTGCAATGCAAATTAAGAACCGGAGCAGGTACATTGCCCACGCTGATCATTTGCTTTCATTTGCATCCCAGCCATGAATGACCTGGTGCAGTCCATGGTCCTGGCAGGAGGACAATGGACAGGTAGTTCTGAGCATCTGGAGGGTCCTGATGATATATCCACGGGTAAAAGGAGGAAGGAATTGGGAGCTATGGCCTTCTCTACTACAGCTATCAACTTTGCCACTGTCAACTCCTCCACAGGCTTCAGATCCAAGCAGTTGCTAAATAATAAAGGTATAGGTAGAAGCTTTTTGCACCGTGATGTGACTATGTAAATACTGGTTTTACTTATGTTTTAAGTTTTTCAATCTTAATAATTGAGTTGCAGTGCTAAGATAATGAACTGGTTTAATAACTGCAGTTATAAAATGTTTCAAGGTTTTTCTTACAGAATGTTTCCTAAGTAAAAATGGATTGCTTTAAAAAGTGTTGTAGTATATTTTGAAAATGATACGTATTTTAATAATCTTTCCATTTTATTTTATTTTACATCTTTCTTTATGTCTCTGTGTGTAGATACTACATCCTTTGAAGATGTAAGTCCACAAGGTATTAGTGATGATTCTAGTACAGGATCAAGAGTTCATGGTAAGATGTGAGCTTTACTTAAATGAATTAAGGACATATGATGTGAATGTTAATGAATTTGTGAAAATACACTGAATGGCATCATTGCAATGAGCATGCTCTCTCTGATTTTCATACTTCTCTAATGTATTGTATCATTTCTTCAGATTCTCCTTTCTCTCTTAACTACTACATCAGACAGATGTTCTGTATCTCTGGTAGAAAGTATTTGTGAAGTGCATCTGAACAGGATCAAAACATTTTCCCTTTTAGTGGGAAAATGTTTTAACTTCCATTTGGAGTTCATAGTAAATAAAGGAAGTTAGCATTTCAACCTTAAAAAATAAAGTACAAATCTGGCCTGAGTTTTCAATGTTTATTGTTCAGTGAACCCCAAATTTGCCATGTGCTGTAGTTTATAAAATCATTATGTGTTCCTTCAAGCAAAGCTTTGAAGTGAAAAATAGGCTATTAATAGAAGTGAAGTTTTAACTGCACTATAAACATTTACAGTGAGTACAAGCAGCAGACATTTTTGAGGCTACTAACAGTGCATTTCCCTTGTATTGGCTTAGGAGTACAGGACTTTATCTGTGCAGATGCTCTTGCTCCTCCTGTCCGTGGCATTCCAGCCCTGTGCAGGGTTCCCTGTCAGATCTGTTGTAAGTGACCTGACCACAGCAGCCCCCGCATGCCCCTGTCTGAGCCCTGCTTTCCTACTGACCACTCAGTTTCAATTCTAAACTACACTCTTTCTCTTTTCCTCTCCTTTCTACCTCGCCATTCCTGTAGTGCCCTTTTCCAAAGTGTCCTCTTGGACCGCCTGGAAATTCCTTCGCTTTCTGATCTGTAAGAAACCACTTTGTTCCCATGGGCATGTTCAGCCTGGGAGGTCATGCATGATCCTCTGAGCATTCTGTGAGCAGAATGTGAAGGTGCCGTGTCCTCTGCTAAAATGTTGTTCATCATGGTGTCTCCTAATTTTCCATTCAGCTTCCAGACCAGCCAGCCTTGATAGTGGCAGGACATCCACTAGCAATAGCAATAACAATGCTTCACTCCATGAAGTCAAAGGTATGCTGGGGGTGAATTCACATCCATGCTTCATTTCCATTCTTTTCTTTGTAACATCATGTAGAGGTTCAAAAACCCCCACAACCAAAAAACTCCCACTGCACACCATAGCATGTGCTTCCTTGAGCGTTTCACAGCTGTCATTCCCCAGATTAGGAGCACAGGTATTTTTTGGTTTTAATAAATATTAAAAAGGTGGTGTTAGTTTTTTAAGTTACCAACTATTTTAAACCAAACCTAATCCAGATAACATTATTACAAAATAAGAATTTCCCCCCAAATTACTTCAAAAGCTTTTTAAGCTGAGAAGTTGCTCCTCCTTTTTTCTCCAAGCATCTTGCTGCACTGCACTGCTGCTTTGAGCTGTGTGCTGTACAACTGCACAAAATGACACGTGATTCATCCTTTTATAGAAACTTTTATATTTTAATTCTAATAGATTAATAACACCCCTGGATATATCGATATTCTCTAAATTTTATATATTAAGAACCCTGATACCTTTTTGTATCACAGGGCTTCTTCAGCTGGAGACTGTTGTACAGACTAGACGAGAGCACTGCCAGCTCAAGACTTCATTTAGTATTCATGGCTTGCGTCTGTTAAATGGTGTCTGTTTGTTTGGAAATTTAGGAATGAATGTTAGCTGAATATTTCTAATAGTTTATTTTATATCTGTTTGATTACTCCCTTCTGTAAAAGATTCCTTGAGGTCCTCCTCGCCCCAGTGTCTCTACAGGATTAGGCCCTTCCACTGTAAAAATTTATCTTGGTTCACACTTCATGTCACTCTTAAGAAATGAAATTAAGTTGGAAATACTTGATTAACTTAAGTATTTTTTAAGCAATTCATGATGACTCAAATAAAAAGAATGAGTGTTTTGGAATTTATTTTGCATTTAACACCATGTGCTTCCTTAAGGTCCGAGTTGTAACAAACTAGGAGTAACAGCAGGAATTGTTGGAGAAGCAGCATTCCTGAGTAGTTCTTGCTGGAGAAAGTATTTTCTTTCCACTCAATCCTCTTTATTTCCTTTAACATTTAATTACCCTGTGCCTCTCAGTGGTGCTGAACAAGAGAGGAGGCATCTCTAGCCTCTTGGAATATAATATTATGTAGGTGGAGGACCAGATTATAAGTGAAAGGTAGTTTTTATTCAGAAAAAATCATGCCATGTTTGAAGAGCTGCAAAAGGTAAGTCAGGGGAGTGCAATTTTGTGGACTAAAAAAGACAACTGGATTTTTTTGGGTTTAGTCTTTAAAATAGAATGAATGTTAACTGAATCTGGTAACATTCCAGATTTGAGTGGGGTTATACAGGTTTACAGCTTTTTGGTGTGTTTCTAATAGAAATGCTTAATGCCTTCGCCCCAAAGCAGGTGCAGTGAACAGCCAGAGCAGGCCCCAGAGCCACAGCAGTGGGGAGTTCAGCCTGCTCCACGAGCATGAGGCCTGGTCCAGCAGCAGCAGCAGCCCCATCCAGTACCTGAAGGGTCACACCAGGTCTAGCCCTGTGCTCCAGCACAGGACACCCGAGATGCCGGAGAGCCGTGGGAAACAGACCAAAACGGGCTCCCCTGGAAGTGAAGTTGTCACCCTGCAGCAGTTCCTGGAAGAAAGCAACAAGAGGAACTCCAGTGAGGTCAGTTTAAGATTATTTAACCACGTAGTGTCCCATTGATGGGCTCAGAATTAGTGCAAGGCACGGTGAGTAGAATTCCTTAAAGAACTTACTGGAGCTGTTGGTCACACCTGCACTGAGAGGTCATATGCACTGTCTCCTGATGCACTGTCTGGTTCCACCAGCAGGGAATTTGTGGAATTTTGCAGCTTGACCCTCTGTGGTCCCTGGCTTGGGTAGGAAAGTCGACCTGTACTGACAAAGCTGTCCAGTGTCTGGTGCGTGAGACACCAGGGCTCTGAGTGGGTTCACTCTTCTTCTTCCAGTCCAGCAGCAGCTGTTGTCCCATCTGTCCTGCCTCCACAGGAAGGAAGATGTTTGATTTCATTCCCTGAGGAGACTCTTGTCTGCTTCAGTTTCATCTTCTTAACAGTGCTGGGAAACTAAAAGTGACTTTGGAGCTTACTGAAATCTGAGAGGAGTAAGATGAAGGGAATGTTTCTGTAAATCAGTGACAGTTTCTTAGAAGCCCCAAATCACCTTGTCTCTGCTGGTATTCCATGTTCTGCATCCCTAGTTCTTGAGTAGATCTGCCCAAACTCCTGTAGAATAAAGCCAGCCAGTCACTGTGACTGGGGCCTCTCAAGAGTGAGGATCCAGGTTTGCCTGGGGCAGTGATTTGGGTGTGGATATGATTCTGCATTTTTTGGTTAGATACTTAAAACGACTCTCATCTGTGGTTTCCCTGACAAGGATTTTGGGGGTTTAAGCACTAGACAATACTCTTCTGGCAGTATAAAATAAAACCCCATCTAAGTCATCAAGCCAAGTCCACTGCTGTTCACAAATCCCAGAATCCCTTTCATAGCCTCACAAAACCATTCCGGATGGAAGGATATTCGAGGGGTTTGTTTCCAGTCTTCTGCCAGAGCATTTCCTTAATGACTTTAGCTTAATTCTTCCCAGTTGTCTCGGGTACCATTTTGAAAACTACTGCAGTCTTTCTTCACTGAGTCTGAATATTATCCACCTAAACTCTTTTTGTAAACTGGACAGAAAACTACTAAGTGTGTATCATAAATGTTTAATACTGCTTTTAGAGCTGAGAAATTAAAAAAAAACAAAACAACAAATCTTTGTAGAATTATTCTTCATTTATGTCTACAAAAATTGCTTCAGAAAAGGTAAAAGTTGCAGTTTATAAACCTGTGTTTCCTGGTTTTGCAGATGAAATCTGCAAGTGAAGAGAACCTTTTAGATGAAGTGATGAGAAGCTTGTCTGAATCTGCGGAGCTGGCAGGAAGGGAGAAGCTCCGAAAGCAGCCGGCAGCTGGCTGTGGGATCGTGAGATCCCTGAGTGTCAGAAACACAGTGGATTTCTCAGATGGACGATCCCTTAAACCAGAACAGCTGGTAAGGCCCAGCCTCCGGAAGACTGAAGATCTCTACTTCAGTAGCTCGCCAAGCAAATTCACCCCTGGTGCCCAGGGGAAGGCCAGGTCCGTGAAAGAAAAGATCCAAGCAACTGTGACTCAGCGACAATCCAGGGACTGCAACCCCTACGCCACCTTACCTCGTGCCAGCAGCGTGATTTCCACAGCAGAAGGAACCACCCGAAGGACAAGCATCCATGATTTTTTGTCCAAGGACAGTAGGCCGCCCGTGTCCGTGGATGCAGCCCCAGCCCCGGCTGACAGGAGTGCTCCGCCCACCTCCAGTGAGTACTCGGCACTCCGGGTGTCCTCTCCTTGTGTTCCCTGTGTGCCTGGCAGGGGGGAGCGTGGCCTGCAGGGCGAGGCAGCTCTCTCGCTCACACCACGTAATTTAGGAGGTAACTCTGAGCTTCCCAAGCCTTCCAGGATGGAAAGGCCAGGTTGTCGTGAGAGGACTTTGCCAAGCGCGAGCGTGTTCTGGGATAAAGCCAGCGGATCTGGGAATAGCAGCACAGGGTCCTTCACTGCGCCCCAGCCGTTTTTATCCCTCAACACCGAGTTAGTCAGCAATATAAGTGGATTGCCCCCAAGATCCACCTCCAAAGCAGCTGATCAGGCAAACGTGTCAGCGTTTAGGTCAGTGCCAAGGAGCCAGGAACAGCCTTGTGCTGCTCAGAAGGCTCAGGGTGATCCACGGGCAGCCCTGACCAGGGACCCTGTCCCTGCCTCTGGCCCCGGTGCTGGCGAGGCCCAGTCCCCGCTGCTGGTCTCAGAAGATAACCAGACCCTGTGGTATGAGTATGGCTGTGTATGAAAGAAGGTCGTGGTATTAAATCTCTATAAGCCTAACATGCCATAGAGGTGTTCTCCATGTCCACTGGATGACAGAGAAAACTTCCCTACAATGAAGGAATCATTCCTGGTTGATCCGCGGGTGGTCATCCCCTGCGGACGGCGGCTGTGGACTGCGGCATGTTTGAATGTGGAATTGTAACCCCACCAAAGTCTGCATGAAACATTAATTGCACTGTGTATATTTTGCATGCCTTTATAATACAAGCTATATTTTTATTTGTCACGCATTGCAAATATTTTGGTGTTTTCCTGTCGGTTACTGCTGCATGTTAAACTAAGCGCATGCCCAGAACGGCGCAGGGAACAGCATTCCTGGGACAAGGACAGCACTGGCAGTGGTGCTCAGGCTCTCAGGGCTATCAGTAACACGAGTATCTACTTGGAGGAAAAAAACCTTTTTTTCCCCCTTTCAAAAATGAAGTACTAATGGAAAGAAGCATTTGGAGAGATCTCAGTGTCTTCTTACGCTTTTCATTTATGCTGTGTCATGGCATAAATGCATGAGGAACAAGTGCCCAATAATCCCAATAATTCAGTGCCTCTGGTTTGCACCGTAAATATTAATTACTGCCCATTCTGAGTAATAAACACACAGACCATTCATAATCCTAAACAGAAATGAGAATTCTTACAAAGAGGTGATAAATAGTAACATGATATGCAGCACTTGTCATGAAAAAATGACCTTTTCCACCTTTTCCCTTTGGTCTGCTTTGTCTTTCCACGTCGTGGGTACAACTGTGGTGAAGTGTTTGGTTTTATCAGGAGTCAAATAACAGGCTCCTTGTGATGTATAGAAATAAAAACCTGTCTTGATTATGATGGAAATTCATTTTTTCTTCTCAATGGAAGTAAGACTGATATAATAGAAAAGAAATGGTGTAACAAAATAACAGAAAAAAAGTTAAATTAACGCAGTTAAATAAAAGAAAAAATAACAAAGTTGCTTGCAGGTTTATGGCAGTGTAGGAATACTTCAACAAATAACTCCTTAAATTCCAGATGAGCTGCTAAAGAGAAATGTTGAAAAATAATTATTTCATGTGCCACTGTTACTGCAAGTGCTTGAAACTTTGCGATGGTAAATTTAAACAGAGTTTAAAATTGTATCAGATTTAAGGTATAATTACACAAGGCTTTAGACATGAGCACTTCTTTGAAAGAGGACATAGCTATGCTAGTTGTGGGAGCCAAAATACATTATAAAAAATTTAAATGACAGTATAGCCAGAGAGAAGATACTTAAAATTGAAAAGCAATATTGAAATAATGAATGTCACATTCTGATTTTTACAATTGAATTTATTCTGCCAGCAGTTTTGTGGCAGTCATAGAACCACTGTGTGGGCTGAACGTTTAACTCCTTAATGCTTTTTTAGAGAGGGGCAGTGAATCCACAGTTCCCCAAGGAAGAGCAGCAGATATCCCATGTGAGAGTCTGGAAGGGCTCTCTTTAATATAGGATAGGAAGCCCTGCATTTCAAGGAATGAGGGGAGGATACTGAATGTCTGTGGAGGGTAAAATGACTGTTTCAGGGTGTGACACAGTCCCTCCCCAGGTCTGCATCACCCATTGTTATTGGGCTGTTAAATCTCACTTCTCCCAGTGCTGGGCACAGCAAGCAGTCAGGTATTGCTGTGTTCCCTCTGGAACTGTCTCAGCAGCAAAGGAGTGAGACATCTGATATATATATATAATTGTAATTTCACACACATTTACTCTCACAGAGCAAGATCAGCGTTCTGGTCTTGGGTCCTGCTGTTTGACTTCACTCCGGTTTGTCTGTAGATGTGCTGGAATTAGGTGGGAGGTGAAGAGCGCTGCATCCCAAGCAATGTGTCACAAGTCATTTTGCAAGTTATTTAAGGAATTACGATCCTAGCTCTGAGAGCACTTAATACAAACTCACCCTGTGCTGCCAGGGTCTGGCTTTTCTTACCTGTTCTTGCAGAGACACTGGTCAGAACAAGGTGTGCAGCTGCTTCAGATCAACTGTGGTTGCAGAAGTCTCGGGTGTGCTGTTGCCTCCTCCTCTTGTTTAGGTCCTTAGACAGTCACACCCACAAAAATTTCCAGTATTGTCCCTGGCTTCCCTCTTAAATCCCAAGGGCTTTGGAATAACCAAGCATGAGTGTCCTGGAGCACTAGTGTCTCCAGTCTGCTGGTGTTGGAGACTACCCTTGTTCAGCTCAAACCACTCTGCATTGGTTTGTAAATTTGCAGCAAATTGCATTTCAGTTCTGAGGAGCACAACTTGTTTTGCTCCACTGAGTTCGGCAGCAGCAGTGTTCTGCAAGAGAGTGTTTAATGGCTCTGAATAATGTCTTATCAACATTTGTTTGTTACGTGTGAAAGAAAGAAAGAAAATGTTGTCATGGACAGAAAGATCTATTTTTTTCTCCACTTTTTAGTCTTTACACTTTAACAAGTTCATGGATGTCTCTCTTGGTCCACACTCAAATAGCGGATGGATCTGTGGAATTCTTTTCATTCCCAATCCCTGCTGCTCCTCAGCCATGTGCATGGCAGGCTCTGAAGCACATGGAGCCCTTGCTCATTCCTTGGTCCTTGCTGCCTTGGATAATGCTAGGTTAGGACTTTGCATGGTAGTGATAAACACTAAATATGTGGCTGCAGCCCAGAAAGGTTTTGTTGTTCAGGCTCAGTTGTTTGCTCACAGTTGCGGTTTGCCTGGCTCAGGGTTTGCTTGATGCTTTGCTTTCAGTGACTGGTGAATTCAGATGCTGCATTTTGCATGTTCAAGCTGTTGCATGCAAAGACAATTTTGTGGTTTGTGGAACTGAATGCAAACGTTTCTGTCAGTGTGCAGCAGGTCAAAATACCATGAAGGAAGTTCTCTGCTAGGGTCAGTCAGCTGTGATTGCATCTCATTATTTTTTCTTTCCATACGTGCAGACATGTAGGGTTGGTGTAGCTAAAAGTGGCATTTATCTGACTGTGGCTTTAGGAATAACACCTGGCTGTTCTAAATGCTGAGATGAATATCAGTGAGTGTAGCTGAGCAGGCACTTGCAGTGAGTTTCTTCTGTCCCTCTCCTCTGTCCTTTCCTCTTAAAAACAACCAGAAAGTGTTTATATATCCTTTTGCTCTCCTAGTGAGTAGAATGTATTTTAATGCATGAGGGTTTTTTTTCATGTCCTGATAAACACAATGAATAACCTGAAATGCTTTTCTCTGCAGATGTGGAAGCTATCCCAGAAAGCAGAAATTCAAAAAGCAGGTCTAGGGAGCAACAAAGCTCCTAATTCTATTACCCACTACCTGAGCTGTGGGCCAAGTGGTGAGTTTCCTGCCCAACCTGTAAATGAGACAAATTTCATTTACAACCAACTAACAGCATTCCATCTCAGCCCCAGAGCACATTGCATTAACCAGATGTAAATACTGCTTGCTTACCTGGCTTCTCTTGCACTCACTCGTTAGGCTGGGGCCGGTGGCTCCCCAGAGCTTCTTTGAGGCAGGGAACCTCGTCCCGCTTAGCCTTTTGCCTGTACAAATGACATCTATTTTTATATTTCCAATCTCCTGAAGAAGAAAGTTCAGAGAAATCCCATTAAAAAATAATACTGAAGTCAGTTCTTAGGGATAGGTAAATCTGCAAAAGTAGTTGAACAAAACTCAGAGTGTTCAGTACCCCACGGAATCTGCCTTTTTATAAAGCTTGTTTTTGGTGTTCTGTCCTCTCAACTTCCCTGAGCCCCTTTGGTGCATGCTGTTAGTGCTGTTAGTGACTGAACTCTGTGTGTTGTGCCTCTACACCTGAAGCTTTTTCTTACATTCTTTTCTCTTTCTGCCTTTCGACTGAACACAGAGAGAAAAGTGTCCTTCAGTATCTCAGTGTGAAGCCTTTATATCTGAAGTAACAAGACAGCGACTGTAGGAATCATTAAAAAAAATTAAGGGAATTTTGTACATTCTTCGTGACTAGAGCAGGCGAGAAATAAAAACCTACCTACCTACCTTCCTTCCTTGAATCAAGGAGCTCTACTGGAGTCTACTGCCGAAAATGTGTAGATGGTCTTAGGAATTATTGCACATTGCACTGTTAAGATCTACTGAATAAAGGACAGTTCTCATCTCCCTAAGGACCAAGGATTTTAAGGTCTCAAGAATTACTCCAGGGAAAAAAAAAGCAAAACAAAACTTCTTTCATCTTCTGTTTTTGAAATTAGCCACTGATTTGCTTAAGCTTCTGCTAATAATTAGCCAAAAACGCCCATAACTAGCAGTTTCTATTTACGTCTGTAAATCTAAAGGAAATGCTGTAGAATTTTGTTGAAATGGACTGTATATACAGATACAAAAACCTCACAGCTACTGGCACGTCACTGCCTTATTTGGTTAGCATAATCTGCATGAAATTGCTCTTAAGAAAGTTTATGCTGATTTTTGTTGCATACTGCAAGAGAAAAATTTGTTTACATCCATGGGAAAGCTTGGTAACTAACAGAAGTGGGAGTCATGGGATAATGGTATTATAGAGACATTGTTTGTCCTTTGTGTTTTTCACATTCCCGAGTTACTCTGCATTTGTATGTTCAGATGTTTCTGACAGGAAATTGTCAGGTATGGTTTTTCTATAACTTTAATTTTAATATAAGGCAGTTTTCCACAAATGCCATTTCCAAGATAAGACTGTCTTAGGATGTTTGTGTATTGACTAATTTTTTTTTTTACTGTTTGTCTTTTGACATGATTGTGACTTAGGAGGTTTCTTGATGGCAAAAAGAAATGTAAATAATATCATATGCATTTTACAATCAGTTCCCTTTAAGATTATCTTTTACTAGATACATTTTGTTCATTATTGATTTATATTAAAGGCAACAAATGTTATTGGTACATTTGGTGGTTGCATATATTTGTCTGGAAAGATTTGCAGCAAGCTCAGAGGAAGTGGACAGGAACTTGGACTCAAAATGAGTTGTTCTATTTTATTAAAGCCAGTAAGCACATTCCTATTCCTCACATAAAGGGTTGAGTTCCCTGTGTCACCTCCAAGTGTCCAACTGTCACCTGCAGCCTCCACAGTGAAGGTGAGCCCCACTGCTGAAGGCAGTTCAACAGATTCAAAAGCATGAAATCTTGTCAAAAAGGGGAAAAAAGAGGCACAGTCAATAAGCTTTGAAAGGGGAAATTTTTCTGTTTGCTTTCTTTAAAATTGTTTTCTTCTGAAAAAACTTTTATGATAAAATAGGCTAAAAGATCTATACTAAGGGCATAGCAGGTATGACAGACAATTCAAAGCCATAGAGATTAGGAAAATCTCTCTTTAAATGACAGCATGTTCAAGCTCATTTCAGGGCCTGTGCCTGTGTTCTCCTCACTCTGCTGACAGAGGACTGATGCAGCTCAAACCTCCCAACCAGAACCATTTAGTTTGTGTTACTGTTACAGAAAAATGTGTGGCTTGAACCAAGAGATTGAAACTGCAGTGCCAAAGGCTGCCTGTGCTCCCAGGATCCGAGCAGGTGTCTGGGGACACTCTCACTGTCACTGTCATGAGTCTGGCACACCCCCCCATGTGTGGAGCACTGCTGGGCATGTGTGACGTGCTCTCACCACACCTGGATGTGTCATTTCCATCACAGGGGATCCCCTCCCGTTCACTGACCAGCTCTGCTCTTCTCAACTTGTCCACTTGGCTTTGCAGAGAACTTCCATGGCACTTGGGCAGGCAGGTGGCTCTCTGCGCTCTGCTGAGTCTCCTCTTATTCTTCCTTTCTTGATCTTCCCAGTCTGTGCCCTTGAAGTAAAATGAAAAAGTAAATTTAACTTGGAAGCAGCTTCACAGTTCCTAAAACTCCCAACCCCGGGGAAGCACATGGCAGCTGTGGGACTGCGTACACAGGAGCACACCCCCTCCTCTCCTCTTTGTACCCCAGGAATCCCAAACCCATCACTGCCAGTTCCAGGTTACTAACGAGGTTCTCATGCCATATAATGTGTATGTTTTATTTACTTTTCTGATAGTCTCTGAGGATTTAGTAACATTCCCAACACGTATGATTATTATTATTATTTTTAAACTTTGTCCAGGACATGATGCAGCCTAACAAAGGAGCTCATGTGTGATTTTTAGGGGTAGCTGATGATGTTTATGTAAATAATGCTTTGATATTAATAAAATTGCCTTAAAGGAATGTACCTAGGTGTGAAACAGAACTTAAAAAGCTCTTATTTAAAACTGTAATTTCCATTACATATTGTTTTTTTTTTAATGTTTGCCATTGTATACATTTATTAATGATGTTATTAAAATGCCAAACCAAATAATTTTTATTCCTATTTTGTGTGTGTATATTTATACACACTTTTTCTGGAAACTGATGTTACTGGAAGGGTCTTGGTGTCGTGGTGATGTGTGCAGTGAGTATTTCTTTTGGAAGGAAACTGATAAAACTGTAGCAGAATTTTTCTGGACCATGTGTAGTTTGTTCTGCGTGATTTGTGTAGGGCTGGGTAGCTTTGAACTGTACACTATTTTGATACAATTATTTAAAAAAAGACACTGATTTCATCAGTAAATACAAAAAGAAATCATTCTAGATTTGCCAAATGTAGTATTTGAAGCCTGGTAGTTATTTTTGCTGAAACGAGTCTCAGGATCCCTTCTGGGGATAGGGGTAGTCACACTTCAGGCAGTGCAGATTCCAGGATTGTGCACATCCTTCAAACAATTTGTCACATTTAAAACATTCCAGATTTTAAAACCTTGGCAAGTTAAATCTAATATTCCTTTTTTAAGTGATAAGGGATTTTGGGGTACCACAAAGAAAAAACCTTAGGGGGGAGGGAGAGTGAATGGCAGAGAGAGAGCAAGGTAAATTTTACTTTTAAAGACACATCATAATGTATCTTAATATGGAGCTAATTTAGTGGTGCATTTGTCAATCCAGAGCTCATTCATCAACTCAGTGTTCCTAAATACTAAATGGTCCCTTCAGTCTGTAAAGTCACATGTATCTGGATATCTCTCTAGTGACTCTTCCTACAGCTTCGGCATTTTTGGTCACTTCTTTCCCACTGGACATGACTCCCAGGATAGATGAGGTTGGTTTGTGTCTGTCAGAGGCAGAGGGCCTAAACTGCTGGATGGTGAAGTGTTCTACCATTTAGAGCTCTGAGCACAGGTGCCAGATCCTTCCAGATGAAGGAACTTGCCTTGCCCTAGATGATGTTCTTTCATACTCAGAAGTAATTGTTCATTCACCCAAAATCACAGAGGCTTTTACGTGTTTTTAATTCATGCTCCTGTAGTTTTGGTTTCAGTTCACAGCTTGTGCTGATGCTCTTGCCCTGGAGGCATTGTTTGTACATGACATTTCCCTTAAGCTGCCTCCAAAAGCCTTTACCTCCATCACCTTCAGATTCCATCCCTCACTCACTGCTCTCCTGGCTTTGGGTTTTGGGAGGTGTGCTTGTTGCCACGGGATATTTACTGGACTTGATGGAGTTTCTACTGCTTCTGTCAACACACCATGGTTGAAAAATGACAATCAAATGCATTTTCTGTAGCGTAGGCGAGTTGTTTTTCCAGGTAAAAAGAATAAAAGCAATGTGTAGTAGGGCGTAAATGGGTACAGGGACACAGTGGGGCCAGCTCTGTCCAGGGGGTCTTGAGAGGTGCTCTACAACTTGGAATTTGTTCTTTCCTAGTGATGTCAAGTTTAAACCTTCAAGGCCAGTGCCACATCCAGGAAATTCCAGTTTTATCTATTGATAAAGACTATAACAGTATTTAAATAATGCCTTTCCTACTTGTTAGCTACTTAGTGGTAGATTGCAAAATGTCTTTTTAAGAACAATATTAAACTTCTAATAACTCAAAGGCAGTATTTTTTCTCACTAGATTATACAATATAAACTTAAATAATTGAAAAAAAAAATTGAAAAAGGAATAAGCCAGGTTTTTTCAAGTTTTATTTGTAATGAGATTTTTCACTAGTTTTGCTCTACAAAATCTATAAGTAGTAGTAGAAAAGTGAACTTCCTCTACTTAATGTCTTCATCAAAGTGTACGATGATGGGATCGTGGCCAGTTGATCTCACAAACTTCAGGAAGTCATCGGGGCTTAAGCCCATGGTTGCAGAATTTGTCATTGGATGAAAATACACCTTCTCGTGGCCCCCTTCAAGCAAGGCAGCGTCCAGCACCAGCCTCACATCTCCCTGGTCACAGAAGAGGGCGAGTGGCGTGGCACAGCCCTGGCCCACTTTGAGCTTTTCCAGCATGGCATTTTCATCAGCAAATCTTAGGTTTCCACTTCCAACGCCCAGTTTTTTACCAAGTTCGTTTAAATTGACCTGCCTGTTGTGCAGGACAGTTACCAGCCAGAACCCTTTCTTCTTTTTGTCTTTGAGAAACAGGTTTTTACTGTGACCTCCTTTCATGTGTTGGACATGAGGCATCATTTCTTCAACAGTGAACACCTGGAAAACAGCACCAGTGCGGTGTCAGACTCTATATCCCATTAGACTCCCAGTCCTGTACTGGCAGGTATCTTTTGTTAAATATTTAGAAAATACTGAATGTTCTACTGGGCCTAAAAGCTGTACTCTTTTATGAAGAGGTTTTAACAGAACACGAATAAAATGTGACGAACTGCTGCGGCCCACTTTCCGAATCATTTCTGTCTCGTGCGTACAGCAATGTCTCGCTTTAAGGAGAGCGCTGGGAGCGCTCCGGGTCTGCGACTCCCCACGGGGGAGTGACGTGGCTTGTAACTGGGAGCGAGTAAAAGTTCGGAAAGCATCTTGGATGCCGCCGACTGCAGGGAGAAGTGGGTGGGACGCTCCTCAGACTGCCGGGTAAAAGGGGGTGGATCTGGAGGCAGAGACAGAGTCAAAGCGACCAAAAAATGCCCCCAAACGTTGTGCCAGGCCCGGCAAGAACTTCCACGTTCTTCTGCTAGGATGTCGCGCGCAGGGCCTGATCCCGCCCTGACCCCGCTGTGCCCCGCCGGCAGGCAGGGGTTTGTTCCCGGGTTCTCAGGAGGCTGGGGCACGGCTGCCGTACCTGGGGGTGCTCGGCGGTGACGGTGGCGATGCCCAGGTCCCGCAGCCGCCGCTCCAGCGCCTCCCGCAGCTCCGCCGCCATCGCCTCCTGTCCCGCTCCGCCCCGCCCGCCGGGCCGGGCCCGCCCACGGGCAGCATCCCGCCACAAAGAGCGGGTACGTTGATCGAATTTGCACCAAGTTTTGCTAAGGAACAGCCCCCCACGGTTCAGACGTGGATATATGTCTCCATCCCACCTGAGCCTCCCCTCCCACACAGTTCAATACATTTCCTGTTCCTTAAAACAATTTCCTTCTCAAATAGTGACATTAACACTTTGCTTCGATACCACATCCAGTGTGAACTATATTTAGTTCAAATGTATTTCAAACAGGTGTTTGTCTCAGATTAAATTAACCTATTAAATTTTTTGTACATACCCTTGCTGTAATTTCTGGTTCTGGCTTGCTCTTTCCAAACAGTTTTGCTGAAAATGCTGCTATGTAAGAAAGTTAAGAACAATTCAGAGCTAAAAAGAAAATCAAAAAACATGATACACCCTAAAACCAAAAACTGCATAATTTGTATTTTTTTAAAGGCAACCAGTCATAATCAAGAATTGGAAATAGGGGACAAAGCCAAGCATTAACGGTCACACAGTTGGAAAAAATTTCTACAACCCAAACCATCGTCCTGACCTATGACATCAATAATTATTTGTTTTCAGTTTGCCCTTCAGAAAAACGGGCAATCTGTAATAAAGCTTTAAATTAAAACAGTATGACTCTGTGGTTAAGAGACATGTGGATAAAATATGATCCCACGCTAATTCCCAGAGCCTTGCAGCAGCACACAGGAAGATTTCCAGGCAGCATCCAATGGAAGATCAACTCAAAAAGCAGATTTGCAGTAAACTCTGATGACTGTTTTACTCGCTAAATTTATCTTTCCAATAAAACGTTTTTCAGGTCAGTCCCAGGATGCGTTGCCCTCGTAATGTCCCTGTGCCAGTCTCTCCTTCCCAATGTATCTCCCTGTGCAGGAACACTGACAGCTTTTAATGCACTTTGCACAGCTTTTGGTGTTTAAGCTTTTTTTTTTACTGTGATCTATTTTTGAGATGATTTTTCCCATTTTACCCATGGAGAAACACTCAAGGGCCCTGCGCATTTCAAGGTGTCAGTACTCAGCCTTTGAAATTCAGAACACTTATTTTCTTCAACACTCAGCATCATAAATAAGCAAATACTTGTAGGAAAGATACTGAAGGCAGCAAAACACATAGTTGTGGCTCTTGCAAGCATGTGGAAAACCACGTGTGTGAACTACCACAGGTCCCACATTATGGGTAAAGAGCATAAAATACACAGCTCACATATATATAAAGGAAATTATGGTCATTACTCATCACACACACTTTGCAGTGTCTGGACAGGGATCGCCACAGCCTCAGCGCTGTCCCAGTGGACCCTTGGTATTATCTCTGACTTTTACAACCAACATTAGCTAGAGAACATTAAAGGTTTTTCATTTCTAGAGCTTCCTCTTAGGTTTTTGTTTTCCCTACTCCATTAAGTGGCGCTATTTTAGAGACGCCAAATTAGAGAGGACTTAAAAATCAGCCACGTTAAAGCTTTAGGTTGGAGGTGGGCGGGAAGGCTTTGCAAAGAAAAAGCTGCTATCTCCGGGCAGCCAGGAGTAAAACTAGATAGATAGATAGAT
>VYZT01062144.1:52544-83802 GCA_013400735.1 Pomatostomus ruficeps | reverse complement strand
GCTGCACAAACCACAGCTGAGCAAGGGCATACCATGCCCTCTTGAACAGAATAAAGCCATCAAAAGATCACAGTCTGTCACATCATCAAGAAAATCTCGTGCTCCCAGGAGCACAAAACCTAAAGAAAAAACAGCAAAACTTTCAAAACTGGAATCTTCAAGCCAGCCACTTACTAGTCGCATTGATCATTCTGTATCTGATGACAGCCCCATTTTTTTTTCAGACCCTGGTTTTGAAAGCTGTTACTCACTTGAAGACAGCTTATCTCCAGACCACAATTACAACTTTGATATTAATGCTATAGGGCAAAGTGGATTTTGCAGTTTTTATTCTGCAAGCCAGTTTGTCCCAGCAGATCAAAATTTGCCTCAGAAATTCTTGAGTGATGCAGTTCAGGATCTTGGTTCTGGACAAACAACAGAAAATGACTTTCTGTGTCATAATGACCAAAAATCTGAGGAAGAAAAACAACATTCTTCAAGCACAAATAAATGGACGCGGTCTGGTGCCCTGAGCCCTGAGCTTTTTGAGAAGCCCTCACTAGATAATAATGAGAACCACTGCCATACTCAATGGAGGAAAAGCGTTCATTCTTCAACTTCTAGGTCTACATTTATTGATACCTCTTGTACCCAAGAGACAGAAGTCTGTTTAAATGAAAAATTCAAATTGAATAGAAATACACTAAATAAAGAGAGATTTCTTAACCTTTCTCAGCCAACTTGCTCAGACTGGATTCAAAGCCACATTAGAAAAGAAACCACTTTTGAACCCTGTCAGCCACTTGATTCAGTTAATACCTCTTTTACGTCCTTACTGTCATCGCCTGATGGTGAACTTATAGATGCAGCTTCTGAGGATTTAGAATTACATGTTTCAAGAAACAACGAGGCATTAACTCCAACTCCAGATAGTTCGCCAAGATCAACCAGTTCTCCCTCACAATCAAAGAATGGAAGTTTTACACCTCGTACTGCACACATTCTTAAGCCTCTCATGTCCCCACCCAGTCGTGAAGAAATCATGGCAACTTTGCTGGATCATGATCTCGCAGAAACAGTTTATCAGGAACCGTTTTGCAGCAATCCTTCAGATGCTCCAGAAAAGCCAAGGTACTGTGTTAAATTCATTTCTGTCTACATATGATTGTGATTATAGGAAATCTAATTTATTCCTGTAAACAACTTTATGCTGTTATGTGGCACAGATGCATGAAAGATCCCATCTTATAGACATATATTTGAAGTTGAAAATCACTGTGCTTCCAGTCCAAATACCCATTTTCTTTCATGATACTTTGGGGTTTTTATTGCATATTGTAGTATGTGGGAATGTGCCTTCATGGTTTGTAAAATAGAAGTACTGCCCATGGGAATTGCATAGTGAGAAAACTAGTTAGTAGTACTCTGCTTTTCTATCATCTCAAAGACTGCCTGCAGTGCAGTTTAGAGTAAAACAGTAATTCAAACTACTTTTCTTCACAGGGAGATTGGAGGGCGGCTTCTTACAGTGGAAACCAGGCTTCCAAACGACCTCCTCGAGTTTGAGGGGGACTTCTCATTAGAAGGTCTACGACTCTGGAAGACTGCGTTTTCAGCAATGACAGAAGGTCCTAGACCAGGATCTCCTCCTCATTATGGTCACTCTACTGTTAATAAAAGAGAAAATAATAGCCATAAAACTAGTGAAGACAAAAAAATAGTCATAATGCCATGCAAGTGTGCTCCAAGCCAACAGCAAGTTCAGATATGGCTTCATGCCAAAGAAGAGTATGAACATTTCAAGAAATTGCCTAAGAATCATCCTGCTGAGCTGGCAAAGGCAGATGAGAGTTTCAGCTCTGCAGTATTGTCTGAAGGGAAATCTATAGAACTAATAAAAGTAGCTAAAGATTTTAATTTGTCTAGCCTGGAAGATGAAAGACCTGTTGTGCCTACAAAGAATTCTCCTGCCTCTGTGGCAGAAAATACAAAAATGCAAGCCAAGGAAACCTGTGATAAGTCTATAAGCACTATAGGAACTTCTGTAAATACTAAAAATGACATAGACTCTAATAAAACTTCATGTGAAAGCAAGAGACACACTACTTCAGCTCCAGAACATGATAAGGAGGATGAGGAGGAGGAGGAAGATTATTATGTCAGTTACAGTTCACCAGATTCTCCAGTGCTTCCTCCTTGGCAGCACGTGGCGTCTCCAGATCCCAAGCAGTCCAGTTTAGAAGACACAGAGTGGAAAAATCAGGATATCGTTTTGTCTTCCTTGGAAGGAAATGATGTAGTACCTGTTGGAAGTGCACAAAATTCTCCATGCACCCAAGAGGACATTAGGACATCCTTTGACACATCTCCATTTCCAGTTAATGAAGATCCTGGAAATTCTGAATCCATTTGCCTACACAGTACACCCATTGTGCAGAGAAAAAACCTAGATGGAATACCTGAAGTTCTTGGTTTTACTCCTTTGTCTGCAGGTAAATCCATTAAGTGATTCTAATAATACTCACACACACACACAAATTTGAATATATTTCTTTTGACATAATAAGAAAAAACTTGTATCTCTGCAAAAATATATTTAAAACTAGTTTTTGAAAGGAAAAGTTCTGTGCATTATTGTTAAAGTAACTATTGAATTACTGAAAAAGTCTAAAATTAGAACATCCATGTGCTTCCTAATAGTCTCTAATATCTGAACTCTGAAATGCTAGTTAAAAGCTTAATTTAGAATTATTGCTTATTTGGGGGATTTTTTAATCTTCTTGACTATATTGCTTGTATTTTTCCAAAAATAATCTCAGTGTAGACTGTGCATAACATTACAGTGTTCAAGATGATAATGATGTGAGGCATTGTAACTTACTGGCCTTATACTAGATGTTCCTAAATGTCCATAAATACCAAATTGTAGTATTTGTGCTTTGGATTTGACAAAGGATAAGGCTGTATTTGCTTATATATGTAATATTTGTTAGTAATGTTAATGAAGTGCCTCTGTTGTTTCTTGCATGTTGTTTAATGCCTAGACAATACAATTGAGGCTAAGTAGTCTTCCACTCATGTTTACAGAACCAAAAGCTCAGAAACTGACCCACAAGAGGGGAAGTAATACTGACGGTCTTAGAAGAGTACTTCTAACCACACAAATGAAGGTAAATTAACATTTTCTATACACATGTACACATTTCGCTTCTTTCTTCTTCGTTTTGTTTGTCTTTTGCTGTTAAGATCTTGAAAATACATTTAAAATGGTGGGGTGCAATTGTTGTAGAATCAGAGCACACTCAAAGTTAGGAAGAAATTTATGAGGTTAATTTGAGGGGAGCGGGTGTAAGTTGAAGATTGAGGGTTCTGTGCTAGGATAGATAGACACTAATGAAACACTAAAGAGATACCATGTAAAGATGTACTCTTTGAGTTACAACATCCTTTTTAAGTTCTTGTGTGATTTCCTTTCTTTATATATGTATACACAGACCTGTGTATATTTATGTGTCTTTACGTGTATTAGTTTTCAGACAATGTTCTAAGCTTTTCTTAAAAACAAGGAGCGCAGCTTTTGGTGTGCCAACAGAGGAGAAAGGGATTGGACTTGTTTTCCCTAAACAGTGATTCTGCTCTCCGTGTTGGAAACAGAATGGCAGGCTAGGTGCATAACTGGAGTGACCTAGTAGTTTTTCCTTCTCAGTATACTGATATTCACCTATTTCATGTGGGTACTTAATGTACCTTTAACTCAGTGCCTTAAAAAGTGAAGAGTGAAATAGGCGTTTTTGACAAATTGTTGCTCAAGAGAGTACAGACAACTGCTGGTTTCCATATCCTCAGATTTCCAAGAAAGCCATTATATGTGGGACTGGGGTTTTTTTTTTTGGTAGGGTTCTCGAAGTTTTTAGTTGGTTGGGAGGTTTCTTTAAGTATTTCAAACTGCCTCTTGCTTTGCTATGAATTAAAATTATTCCTAAAAGGCAGAAAGATAAAACTGTTGTTTGCATGTTGAAAAATGAAGTGAGGGGATAGTAAAAAGTTGGAGGCTTTTTAGTAATTTATAGTGCAGCATTTGTGTTTAATATTGCATATTATTTAATGTTACATATGAGTTTAGCAAACTGTGTTTTCTCATTATCCTGTGCTTTTTTCTTCCCCTGCCCGATAAGAATCAATTTGCTGCCCTCGGCGCTCCAAAGAAAGAGACTTCCCAGATTGAAGGACCATCTTTAAATAATACTTACGGTTTTAAAGTTAGCGTGGAAAACCTGCAGGAAGCAAAGTCTTTACATGAGGTAACTTTACTGTTACATGTCACTTTATAAAATTATAGTTTATCAGGCTGATTTTATACTGGCAGAAATCAAAAATCTTTTTTTCCTGGGGCCCTACATGCCTTAAAAATTAATCATTGTGTGATGTTATGTCTGCAGCTTTTAAGTAGTTGATCTTCCATTTTCAGCTTGATGCCCAAGTGCCTCTAAGAGTATTGAACTAGACTTCCCAGTATTTTCTTTGAGAAGATGGTAAACCTCCCTTTAAAAATAAAAATAAGGGAAAAATCAGAAGGAAGAAGTAGTAGTTTTGCATAAAAACATTACTTGAAAAACTACTTGACCATAATTTTCATGGATTGTTTCCTTAAGAAATAAGGCATCTGACAGCAATCAGTCAGGCCCTCCTGATATTTCTAATTGTTACCTTCTGAACCTGTTGGGCAGTTTCTACTACAATTAATAAAACGGTGCCTATCTCAAAGAAGGTCTCTGTACATTTAATGTAGATGAGTGTTCGGTCTGGGAAGAGAAATCAAAGTGCTGGAGAAAAGGAAGCCATGTAAATACAGTACTGCTGTGTTTGGCTGCTGACTGGGCAAGCAGTCTGTGTCTATGTGCCCCTAGACAGTCTCCACACCTGTGGCTTGGAATTAGCTCTTGGCCAATTTATAGATGAGATAAGGAAATAGCATTGAGTAGAGGACATAGGAGAAGCCACAAGAAACCAGTGATCTTGGAGGAAATGGAGATAGAGCTTTGAGAGTAAAATTTCTCTTCAGTAATGTTTGTAGTAATTTAGGATGCAAATCTAGAGGAAATCAGGCTGCCCCCAGGTCATCTTGCATACACAGAAATACTTCTCATTTTTCCTTCATAATCAATCCAACCTCTCCACTAATCCACATTATGAGCAATATTATGCAAGACAACAGAGCAGCAACATAGTGTTGAAACAGTATTAAATAATACTGTCTTTATTGCAGAGTCAAAACTTGACAGTATATATGGATTAACATTTTCTTAATGTAAACCATTCTGCAAAAAGCTCTGGCAGTATGATGTGGAAGTTCATTAATGCAAACGAAGGCAAAATTAGGTATTCTCCCTACCTTCCTGTAAGACTTTGTCTTCATCGTTGTCTTGGGTGAGGGAGGGAAGGGAGAAGAAAGACCAAGAGTGAATCTTTGTTCTTGATCGGTTCTGAAATGTGATTCAGCTTCATATACAAAGCTCTTTGAAAACAGGAATTTACAATTGTATCTGGTCTTGGTCTTTTGTGCTTTTGGTAGGAGAATACGGTATTCAGGAACACATGCTGAATTTTCATAACTGGGTAAAAAAAATGTATTAAATGATTAATCTTATTTTCTCCCAAGATGGTGCTTTTTTACAAAAAAGTGAGATCCAGAGATGCATGTTTAATCAGTTCTTCTGTTTTTCAGGTGGGACCTTGTAGTTACAGTGTCATACCACCATATAAATGTCTGCACTGTCCTAATTTGCACTGATAGTCTTCTCTCTTTTTTTTTTTTTTTAAGAAACTTGCAGAACAAACTAACATACTGTCTTTATTTGTTGCTAGGTCCAACACCTTACCCTCATCAGTATGGAGTTACATGCTCGAACAAGACGAGATTTGGAACCAGACCCAGAGTTTGACCCAATCTGTGCTTTATTCTATTGCATCTCATCAGACTCAGCACTGCCAAACACTGATAAAAAAGAAATCACTGGTGCTATAGTGATTGATAGAGACAGGACACTCTCAAGCCAAGGTTCCTATTTCATTTTTTCTTAATATATTTTACAAAAATGCTATTTCATAGTAATCAAACAGTAGCAAGCAAAATGTAATAGAGTATCTATATTACTGTGTATCTCATTTAATTTTGTCTTGTTGAATGGCCGTATTAAATATGGAGTTTTCCTGCTTATATCTTCCAAAGAACTCTTGCATGGGCTGTAAGCCACAAATAACATACGCATGTCCGAAATACCCGTATTTGCGTACTTGTGGACAAGCTCCTGCAGTGTTCTAAAAGTGTAAAGAGGAAAACCTGCCTTTAGTTTCCTACTCAAGTTGCTGGATAGCTACAAGTAGAAAATGTTAAAAGCAAGACAGTATGTTTTATATTTTACTTAAGGGTTATTTTTGTGGTTTTATCTGATCCTTTTAGGATCTAAACAGGGGCCCTTATTCTATTGTACCTTTTTGGCTTTGTTTAGACCAGTGATACTCAACCTGTGGCTCTAGAGCCGGATGTGGCTCTTCATGGCCCTACAGGCGGCTCTCGCAATGTAGGCATCTGATCGGCGCTCCACTCTGTCAGGCAGCGCGGGGAGCACTGAGCAAATGGACCAGCAGTGTGGGAGTCGCTGAAGTTCCCCCTCCCATAGGGGGAAAGAAAAGGAGCTGCTGGGATCCCCCCACAGGTAAGAGTAGAGATCACCTCCCACCCAGCAGCTGTGGGGCAGAATGGGGAAAAACTTGCCCTTTTGCCCCTTTGCACCCCTCCACCCCACTCCTTCCTAGCAGCCAGAAGGCACTGAAGACAGAATGCTGCTGGGAGAGAGGATGCTGATGTGTCATGTCGTGATGTATCAATGTGTGGTGACATTAAGGCAGCATCATCACACATTGAAGTGTCATGATGGAAAAAAAATCACACTGTTGATACTTGATTTTTATGGTGCTCTGCAACTCCATTTTACTAAGAAGTGGCTCTCCAGCTGTTAAAGGTTGAGTACCACTGGTTTAGGCTAGTAAAAAAAAAAAACCAACCAAAAAAAACCCCTCAAACCAAAAAACATCCCCAAAGTAGTCCCCTTTCTTTTAGGGTTTCTTTGACATTCTGAATGTGTATCAAACCACAAAATACTGTCTAAAATTTTAAGCGTGGACAAAAACCTACCAAAAATAAATTTAGCGATAAGGCAACAGCTTCTTCTTTTACCAGTTTATTTTTCAAAGTATTGCAGATATTATACCATGTTAAGCTAAGTTCTTATTATTCTCAGTGAATTTTATTCTGGTATTATATGCTTGTTACTACCTTTAAAAAAACTTATCTCCATTACCTTACTAAGTGAGATTTTTCCACGGTATAGCCACTATGGCTCCCTGGGTGTGTGCCACTGATAACTTACCAAGAAAAAGCTTTCTGTAAAAGGTCCAATGATACTTTGAAAAAACAAAGGTTCTGATCTGGTTTTGGTCGTGAAGTAAAATGATGTGTTTTAAATGTTATTGTGACATTTGTTGCTTTAATTGATGTGTGCTGTCAATACTTTCTTGGTAAGAACTTTTTGAGTTCCCTGTGGAGTGACTTGACATTGACATACATCTTTTTCTCCCCTTTTGTGTTACTCTTGCTTTGTAAGTCACAGTACTCATTTTAACATTTATTTCTGAAAGCACACTTTTTTTAATTCTCAGGATCTTAAGAATGTGTCAAAGTAGAATGTCTCTTAAAAACTCCAGCACTTAAAATCTACAACATCATCTTAACAGAGATCATACTATCTGTTGTATAGAGAAAACAGAGAATGTGTTTTGCATTATTCATTTAAAGAGGGTTTTTTTAATATCGAAGGCAAATGCTGAGATCCTGCATGCATGCAAATTTAGATATTACTCAGACATTATCAATGTGGACACTCCTAATGTGGACTAAGTGAGCAGTTGCTCATGTTTTACCATTCCTGTCAGTAACTTAGCAGTGTGCTGAAAAGAAGAGCTATACTGTTATATAGCATTTTCATTCTCTTAAGGCATTTTGCAAAGCACTACTCTAAGATAGCAATTGAAATTATATTTTGCACGAAAACAGTGTGTGAGGTGTCATATAGTCATTTAATAGGTCTTATTAAAAGTAATTTTCTAGTAGCTGGGCTCTTGTACATGTAAAATAGTGAAATTTCTCTTCAATCAAATTTGTTTATATCTGAGAATTTGTGCAAGATTACCACTATGGCAGAATTCTACAAAGTGGAAAGAAAAGGTTTTTCCACCCAAGTGGAACAAAACAAGTCCATGGAATTAATTGTGATAATTATTAAAGATAAAAATAAGCTGCGTTCCATACTTCTTTTCAGTTGTATGTTTTATTCTAAAGCAGTATTGTTGACTGAAGTAATGAAATTCCTTCTAAATTGTAACAGGTTTTTTTACTTTTATTTTCTAGGGAGCAGAGACCAAGCCCCCTTGCTTACAAGATCTGGAGTTACAGGACTAGAAGTCAGTTACGCTACTGATGAAAGAACTCTTTTCCAGGAAGTAGTGAATATTGTAAAAAGGTAGCATATCTGTACGTTCTGCTTTTATTTTTCAGGCTTGGAACAGCAGATTTAGTTCCTTCAACCCTTGCCAGTCTTTCAAATACTGATTTTTTTTGTTGTTGTTTCCCTCAAAGGCTTATTTCTAGAGTGGACAAGCATGGTGGTCTTTCAAATAAAAATACTTCTTTGCTTTTTCTTTTCTCTGACAGCAAGAACATTCAGGTCCTCTTAAGCAGCTGAGTTACAGTCTTGAAACTAATCAGCCATATAAGTTATCTTTTTTAACGTACAACTTTTCCTGTTAACCCCAGAATTCATTACATATCTCTCTGTGAATTTCTCAGAATAGTAGATATTAACAGTGCTGAGAACTGTAGAAAACCCCTCAGACAGGAAGAGTTTTCTAGGAACTCTTGAGGCAAGATAGAAAAAAACCTGCATGGTACTGAAACTGCTGCAGTTTAAAATAAGGGTTTGTTGAAAAATCAGTTTCCTTCATTAGTTTTGTCTTCTCTGAATAAAAATCCCCTGCTCCATCAGGCTTGGAAAACTGCTGGTTTTCCCCATCTTCACCAAGGCTGAGAAGCCTGTTTGAGAGCCGTCTCGCCTGGTGCGTAGGTGGAAACACAGACGTCTCTCCAGACCCTACTGACAGGTGCAAAGCTGTAAAATTGCAAGGAAAATAAACAGACATCAACTCTGAGTCACCCTGCTGGAATAGAGGCACAAGAAAAAAACCCAAAAGACTAGGCAGAGTACATTTGCAATTCTTTCTCTCTCCAACCAGAAAACCTCTGATGAGAAAGACTTTGGTCAACCCCATGAAGCCAGAATACAAAAAGAGTTGCTGAATGCAACCAGCACAGGGTGGGTCCTGAGAGAGCAGCAGATTCCTATTCAGAGAATACAAAATTCAGGTAAGGAACATAATACTATTTTTCTCTTTCTTGGAAATCTAGTGCTCCATCAAACTTAGGAAAATTACTCCAAATGAGAAACTGCCAATAAATGAAGAATTCTCCACCAGTTGTGTGGAAGTTTAAAAAGTGACAGGACAGAAAGAATATGGTAGAGACAACTCAGCAGTTAAAATATGTATTTATCGTTGAAGAACAGAAGTCGTCTGTATCTGTACATACTGAAGGCATTACAGAACGAAAAAAATCATGCAATTTTGCTGTACTTCAACGTGGAATGTACCAGGTTGCTGACTGAGAAATCTCTTCTTACAAGATTTTCTCTTAACATGTGCTAGCATACCTTTTTGATGCAACAACTTCATCCACAAAGACTGAGTTAGTTAACTTGTATTCCTGGAAGATAAAAGGTTTGATCTATTAGTGGAGAGGCAGACTGCCGTCATTGTCTTACTCTACTTCCCTCCCACTTCTAGTATAACGTCTCAGGTATCAGACTTCTGATGGACCCTCAAAAAAGATGTTTTTTGAAACTTGGACCACATCTACAGTTTGCTGCTCCTTTCCCCCCTTTATTTTCTGTAGCCTGGACAAAAAAAAAAGAAGAAATTTTGTTGGAGTAAATGTTTAGTATTTCTTAAGCACAAAACAAGTGTCTAGGCCCAGAGTAGCTTTAACTGGAGGAGGAAGTGTGGTGAAACTATGTGATTAAGAAGTAGTGGACTGCAAAACCTTCTTCAATGAGAAATAAGCAAGCAGCTTTAATGAAGATTAGTAATTATTTTTTAAACAATCTTCTGTTGATCTTTTTAGTATTATGTTTTCCAGCACCAGCTAAGTACGTTGGCTGCTCTGGTAGATGCTCTTAATAGTAGGTCTGATAGAGAAAGAAAACGATTGGGCCATATTTAAGAAACATTACCACTTGAACTTCATGGAGCAACACTCAAAATCACCTTAATTTTCAAGCTGAGGATTGTATCAGTATCTTATATGCTAATACATGCTTTAGGCTGGGCAATAATAGGCTCTTGTGACTGAACAGCATGCTCAGCATGACTGCAGCCTGCTTTTGGTTCATGTTCTTAGCCTCTTGGGCTGTTGGAGGGAAGGGTGGAAGACTGAAATTCTAGATTCCTGCAATAATGAATGACAGACTGTCTGTTCACTCTGGATTGTCAATATCAGGAACAGACTTTATCAGCTTGTTGGAGCACTGAACAGACAGGCTCTCAGTTGCGGGAGGCATTATCTTACACAATCCAGTTTAAGAATTCTTGTTCCTTTTTCTAGTCATTCTCATATTAGTTGGCCTAATTCTTCCTCTTATTCCATATATGTGAAATTGTGGAACAAACTTATTTGTTTCAAGTTCCAGCCTTGTACTTCTTTGTTTAGGCCTTTTGTTTTCTTTCTATCCTGGCTATTGAAAATAAATAGTAGTTGATTCTGTAACTTCTTGTCAATGCATGGGAATGCTGGAAGAGCCCAACAGAGAATTTTTGATCACTGTTTCCAGCACACAGATGAGGGAAAGGTGATTCCTGGGAAATTTGTAACTTCTGCAATACTCTTAGCTCATTGGTGTCTTTGACTAGGGTTTTGTCACTGATGAATGTTTCCCAAATCTAACTTTATATAGCAAAGCTAAAGTTATTCTCTGTTCACTGAAGAGGAGTATTGCTCCAGAAAGTTCCCTGGAATTGATGAACTGAAGTTGGATAGATATCATCTATACTGAAAATTAGCAGATTTGTCCAAATATTGAGGAGAATAAGCACCTCTGTTTCTAGTGATTATTACTTAGAGTGACTAACCTTTGAAATGGGAATACTTTAAAAGCGTGAGTACCAAAGTCTGTGAAGAGACAACTTTAATTAATTTAAAGGTATTAGAATACTGAGGTTGAGGGTTGAGTCAGGAAACAGACAGAAAGGAAGAGCAACAAACGTGAGTTTGGAGGAGGGAGGGAAGAACAAACAGCACAGACTTGTAACAAAGAAAAGCATAATTAAATTGGGTTTTGGTACCCTGACAACTGTCTTAGACCTTGACACGAAGCTGCACCTGCATAGATCCAAATTTCCTTTCTTTGATAAGCTGTCCTCTGGCTGTAAATGAAGAAAAAGGACTTCGGCTCAAAACTGGCATAAAGAGTTGAGAAAAAACCTCCTTCTAATCCTGTGCAGCCACTGGGCATGCCCTGGAAGCACAGAGATCCAAGTTCTCTGGAGTTCTCAGAGGGGATTTTTTTTTCTTGAAATGGAGCCTAGACATATATTGTTGTCCTAAAGCATTCTATCATGCTGCCTGAAGTGCTTTCTTGAATAGACCCTCTGTTGATCGTAAGGTGTCAGCTGCACTGAATTGGGAGAAAAAATTGAGGAATCATTCTGCTTGAGAAAGTAAGAGAACCATCTCTCTGAACCTGAAGGCAGGAAAAAGAGTAAATGCATTTACATAGCTCCCTAACACGGGAAAGCTGACTGTTAGAGGAGGAGGAGAAGGTGGAAGGAAATGCTGCAAGAATGTTTGTATGGAGATTTAAAACATGGGAAAACTAGAGATGTCCAAGCCTGATGGAGCAGTGGATTCCCATGAAAGAGAAATTAAATGTCTGGGCCTCCCCCACACTTTTAAGGCAAATTGTTCTGTTTCTCTTTAAGTGCAGATCCTACCAGATAGCAGAAAAGGGCTGGTCCTGCAGGTGTGAGAGGAGCAAAATTTGGGGAACTCATGTAGGAATGCACAGGCCCCATGTCCCTGACACAGAGAGGATGTGAAACCAGGATGGGCTTGAAAAAAAGCGTAGTAGATTCATTGCTACTTTAGACTTAGCAGACGCCTGCAGCTCCTTGTCTCCGTAGAAGTAGTTTTTGATAAAATTACATGAACAGAGTATAATGTAAGATTTTACGTAAACATTTTGGGGATAACATTTGCATATTAATTAATTGTTAATGCTTGATACTTAAATATTTTTATAATGTTTTTCTTGTAAGGTATAATGCTAATTAATTTTTTTGTTTGGATACAGTGCATTATATCTCTTCTTCTGTAAATGCTCTAGCAACATTTTCTTCTTAAAATAGAGATGTGCTAATCTAACCTTCTTTTTCCAGGCCAGTATCGTCTTCATCAGTGCCATTTTCCTGTAGAAATCTGTATTTAATGTCCTGTATCAACTTCATGCATTTTTATTGTCTAAGGCAAACTGGAAAAATGTTTTCAGAGATTTCAGTTGTGTATTTGAGTCACCAAGCATTCTGTTGCTATGCACAGTTACTGCTTTTGTCTGTATCATAGGTCTGGCCTAATTTTTCCCCCTCTTTTTGTCTTAATCGTAGCTGGAAGAAAAATAGCAGTCAGGAAAACCAAACACATAATAGAAGGGAAGGTATAACTGGGAGCTTTAGTGTTCATTCACAAAATTGTCAAATGAGAAAGAGGAAGAGATGTCATAGCAGCATATACAACTTAGCTGAAAAGGAAAATAATCGCATTTCTTCTCTCTGCAGCATGTATGAGTTGAATGTTATTGCTGTTGCGTTTAAATCCTGCCAGCAGAAATGCTGCTTTTCATCTTTGCAGAAAGACTGGCAACAGCATGCTAAGCAGTATCAGGGCCCATCCTCTTAACAAAAGAGCATATGTCGGCAAGCACACCTCTTACTCCTGTCACGTTATTCCTAGCCAGCAGCTTTCAGCTATCAGTATTACAATGTACTGGTTTCTTGCAGGTGTAACAGCTGGTCTCATGACAATTTCTTCTAATAAAATAGCTTGAACTGATGATGGAGACCAGCTTCATAGTATACTGTAAAAATTGTGAGACGGGAGGATGAAACATATAAAACTTGTCGTCTTAGCTCACAGCCTGTTGTTTTTGTGGCACCACATGAAAAGGGGAGAGAGAATGTAAGAGAGAGTCACACTGGAGCTAAGCTCATATCACTTAAACCTTGGGTTTGCCTTTTCATTTTCCCATGTGGAATAATGTCATCTCTTAGCTCCAGACATCTCTTCTTCTCTGATAGCAAATAGAATACCACAGGAGATTTCGGCAAGTGTCATGCTGGTTCATTGGTACAGCTGGTACATGAGATTAGGCTGCAGGAGAGGGCAGTTCTGCTGCATAAATTAGGACATAGTTCATCAGCAAACAAATTAGAAACAAGAAACAAGAGAGTCTCTCACTAGGTGCAAGAAATTTGATAAGTCTGTTAAACCTGTTGCATAAGGTAGATCTTAGGCATATGTAGTGCAGGAATTCAGGGTTCTAAGTGTTACTTAGTAGAAAGTTCATTTTTTCCTTCAGAGATAATTCAGAGATACACTTGTGAATGCATACAGATACACATACAAAATACATACATGTGTAACTTACTGCAATATCTTAGTAACTCAGTTGCCAGTAGCACATTTGTTGGTTTTCATGCTTTTAGAAGGATACCACTTCAATCCAAGTTTTAAATACAAACAAACTTACGTTAAAGGACTCTGATTACAGGGAATTTACAGTAAGATTTGATCTCACCTTTTACTAGCTACTCTACCTTGATTTTCCATTTAGATAACTTTGTTTAAATCATCTGACTGAAACCTAAACATCTGTACTTCACTGTCAGCGTCTAACTAGCTATCCTCATCACCAGGAAAGTTAAACAGAAAGAGCAGGATCTTGTTCTGCAAGAGGTGGCTAAAATACAAAAAATGGTTCACCCAAAGAGGTCTTTTTGTTCAATGACAATAAAGAGACCAGCTTAGAAAACTTGAGATGCCAAAATTAGTTGAAATTAGACACTCCCCTTAATACATGTGTGGTGTCTAGTTGGGATGGAAAAGCAGAGTAAGAAATGTGCTGTAAAGTGATAGCATGTGACTCAGTAATGTGCAATTATAGGCAATTCCTATGGACAGGCAAGACTGAGTTCCAAACTAGCACACTGCGCTTTTTTTAATCTTTTCATTAGTAAGCTTTCCAAAATACATGTGAATTTACGTAAAATGTTTAAATATGTGATACTTAAGTTAGATACAATTTATTTATATTAAAAAAGCATGTATCTGAAAACACCATAAACTAAAGGGCTTTTATGTCTTGTCCTGTAAAACATCTTCACATCTGAAAGATGCTAGAGAAACAGTTCTTGAGATTATATGCAGATGGATTACAGAGGTAATTTTGTTCATTAGGTTAAAAGATAATTGGAAGATTACTTCCAGAATTGATGAGATGTATTCAGTTGCAGTAGTAATATAATAGCCCACTAAATTTTTTAAGTAGGAAGTGAGAAAGGTAATGCCCTGCTTGGGGAAGTTAAAACACAGAGCAACTGTCCTTCATCACAGGAGGTAGCTGCTGATATGGTTATGACAACTTGCTGCTTCTAAACAGGATGCTTGTTTCTGTTCAGAACAGGCTTAAAAGAGAAAGCCAATTTCTAGCATAATGAATATTGTTTTATGTACCACTTAAATAGTTCTTCACAAGCTTCTGATTCACATTTGCATCTAGCATGGAACCCATCTGCATAATGCCTTGTTCTGTGTAAAATGTACATGTATTTTCCTTTTTGAAGTACGTGACATTAGTTTTCAAATATTAACATGAATGACTACTTCCCTCGTTTTAATTAATCAGTAGTGCTTTTCAGTATGCTTGGACCAGGGTAGTTTAGTTACAAGAATTATTTCGGAAATATGCTAATTTTTGTAATATGTATTCTATGCCTGTATAAAACATTACATAATTCCATTTTCTTTTTCAAAGCTTAAATGGAGATATTAATAATTTTGGAGCATCATTTGGCAGTCATTGTATGTTGTGCAGATCAGCAAGTGGTCATAACTCTTTTTGACGCTGATTCCGCTGCAGGAATGAACTGCAGGCTGTTTCAGGCATTTGTCTATAAATTGTTTCAAGTTTCCTTGGGGTTGTACCATTGGTAGAATAGGTTTTCAAATTGAGTAAATTTACTGCTTCCCCTCCCGGTGATCATTTCCTGTCTCCTAAACCAAAGAATTATTCTTTTGACATGAACAGCAGATAGCAAAATATCCCCTAAATGCAAAGTGCTAGTTCTTTTACTTTCTGTAGAATGCTAGAAATGAAAAACTTACTTTAAAATCCTCTGCTTTAGGCGAACATTGTATCAAAATCATTCCCTCACAAATAGAAGCAGGTGATAAAGAGGATTTGTGCAACTTCTGGCAGGTGCAAAAGCCCAAATTGTAATAAACAGACAGCCATGCTGAGTAAGAAGGTTCAACTATTTTTCACAGGAAGTTAGTGTCCATAACAGAAGTGTAGAGAAACTCTTTTTTTGGAGCTATTCTCAGACTAATTAGTATCTTCAAAGTGAGTTTTCATTGCCTTTGGCTGGGACACAAAAGCAAGGAAGACACTTTCCTGATAAAGTCTGAAGCTTCGTTTGTAGTGTCTGTGACACAACCAACTCAGTATTCGGGGAAAGGGTGTTCTGTATTCAACAGTCAGGAAATGTTTGTATTTTTTGATGTGTTTATGGATGCGGGGAGTACAGAGATCCTGTTCATAAGCCAAGACCCCTGCCTACTTCTCCCATAAACTGAGGTGTGCAAGCCTGCATCCTTTTATAGGGTTGGGCATAGGCTATGGTATAGGACCCTCAGCCTGTCATGAGTCCTGCCTCCTGACAGCTGCCCTTATATCATTCCGTTGTACTGGATGCTGCCTGCTGGAACTCAGAACCACGTAGCTACATTGAAAGAATCACAGAATCATCAAGGCTGAAAAACACAGTAAAGTTTGTTTAGTCTAACCAAGAAGCAGCTATTCTTCCCACTGAAGCTTCCTTTCTCTTTTTGCTATAAAAATAACAGATATCCCATGCCACTTTGCCCTGTCTCTTTCTGCCTAGCCCAAGAAAATCATTCTTAGGCTATTGAGCACATGACCAGATCATGACTTCTGGTTTTAATAGTGCCTCCTCAAAAGGTAGGTGATACTGGCTCCTCTGAGCTAACTCCTACCTGTGCTTTGTCTTTAAAGCCACATTGTTTGTCCTTCTGTCTAGTGAGCTCTGCTCTGGGCCTGATTGGAAGTGACTGTGTCAGAAGCCAATTCTGAGTTTTCTTTTTGTCATGCTTGAGCCAGTCAGATTTTCCAGCTGGGAAGAGATACAGCATAAAATTAGGGGTTTTTTCTTGTGTATCTTTTAGAAAGAAGGTTATCTTAAAGAAAGCGGTATTTAAAAAGAACAGGTAGATATAGTTGCTTTTCTCTATGTTTTAGTTTAGACAGCTCTCACTCAAGTACAAATTGTAACTCCCAATAAAGGGTCATCATTTAGGACCAGAAGTTCCCCCTGACTTTTCAAAGCTACCCTTCAGTATGCGTGACACATTATTATTTGTAAAACATTCCAGTTAACCTACTGGCAAATTCTGTTCCACAGTCATGACTGTATTTCACTGCACATCTGCCAGTAGCTGGGTTTTAGTTTATGCTCGATACATCCTGATTGCATCAATAAAACCTGATGAGACCTGAATTTTGTTCTTTATTTGTAAGGATTGAAATAATAGAAGGAGGTAAAAAAAAATCCGATCAAAATATTCTTTCTAAATATTTTTGCTGTTGAATGTTGTTAAAAATCCTAAGAGATTGCCTGTGTTAAATATTGTCTCCTAGTCCAGATGCTGCTTTCGTAGAAACTGATTGTGCCTGCATCGTTCTTAAACTCAGCATGATTTGAATGCAATCCTGTTTATACTCTGTTCATGGAAAATATTTTCTTAAGTGATATGAAGCTCATTTTTTCTTTTTCCCCCACCTCTCTAGATATGACCCAGACATTTTGTTAGGCTATGAAGTCCAGATGCATTCCTGGGGTTATCTCTTACAGAGGGCTGCTGCACTGAATGTTGATTTATGCCAGATGATTTCTCGTGTGCCAGGTAGGTTATTGAGTAGGGCTTCAGTTCAGTTCCAGCAGAAGTAAGTTGAAATATAGGAACAAATTTAAAAAATAAATGCAGAGTATTTCTTCAGATAGACCTCTTTTTTTGTTCTTGCTCCTGTGTTGTTAATAGTATAATCACACACACCCCCCCCAAAAAAATAGAAATACCAATGAGATTCTGGTGTTTTCTGAATTTTCAAATTCCTGGAGTATTCCACTTCTGTGTGTGTCCTGTATTCACGACCCTGGACTTATATTCTGTAGCTATGTGTTTTCGGTCCTTGGAGATCCTTATACTACCAAACTTGCTCTTGCTTTCCTTGGCTTCATTCATTCAGAGTACCTACCGTAATCATCATTTGTGGTTTCTCTGGCTGGGATACAAGGACATAAAAATGCTCCTGAGCAACACTTGTCCTGGACAGCAGCTTTGTAATAAAATCCTCACTTTCAATAACCATTCTTGTAGTTAGGGCAAATTTTATTGGGCCCAGGTGCTGATGTTTTTGTCCAACATTTGGAAAAAAGTCTCTTTAGACTGGCAGGAAAACTTGGATGAGAATGGTAAGCCTAGTGTCTGAACTTAGCCAGTCAGTAGAAGCCATCATTCTGAAGAATGGAGTGAGTGAACAGCTAAATAAATGTGCTGTCGCACCTGAAAAGAGTCAGGATGACTTTGCAAAATTAAAAACTGCGCAGAAATTAGTTGTAGATCTTTACAGTCATCAAGGTGATGTGGATAAGGGAGATTTTAAAAATCAAAAAAGTTGAAAAAGCTGCTTTTGTCAGGGCTCTTGCCAAATATCTATACAGAAATTAAAAAAACATGAAATAAGTGCTTTACTGTGATTGTTATATTAAAAACTTCAACCTGTTGCTTTGTAATTGTTGCAAAAGCAAATGTTAGGAATTATGGAGCAAGGAAAATACAAAGCAATGAAAGTAAATGTAAAAATCTGTAGTGTGCTTGTACCTCAAATACTAAGGTTGTAGCCTCCTCATAACCTTCCCACCCAACAAAGTGGACAGGAGAACTGGTAAAGATTAGAAGGATAATCCAAATGCCTTTAGTAATTTGGGATTCCAGAAGAGACAAAACCGTGTAGGAAAGGTAAAAGCCTATGAAATCTTGAGAGATGTAAAGGGAAATAGAGATTAGGTTTTCATCATCTTTTCCAATGCAAGAACCAGAAATCAAGTGAAGCTAGCAAGTGGCAGCTATAGAACAGAAGTTGATTTTTGGTCTCTGCATTGCTGAACTCTTGAGTTCCTTGTCACAAGATAGTACAAATGCTTAAAGTGTACATTGCTTTAAAAGGGGATAAATTCTTGCAAGAAAAATCCATTGAGATCCACGATATATATGAAAACAAGGTCTGGCCCAGGAAGCTGCAAATGAAGCTGGAAGAGTTGTAGAGAGAGTATCGATAACTGCTTCCCCCATCTTGAAGCCTCTGCCTTTGAGTACATGACAGAACATGATACTGGGATACTTGAATCTTTGGGCATACCCAGCACAGGAATCATCCTTCATGTAGTTGTCCTGTGTGCCTGGCTAGGAGGATATGACGGTTTAGAAGCACTATGTTCACACACGCCTTCCTTGAGGTTTGAATATTTCAATACCTGTAACATGTTTATAAAAGAACTGAGTTACAGAGTTCTCCCAGAGACAAGAAAACACAAGAAAAAATTAGTATCTTCAGCTGAAAGTTGTTGGCGATTGGACTTACGTGAATTTTTAAATACTTCATATATGAAAACAGGAGCACATGATAGTTTAAATATGAATAGACCGTCAAAGCTCACAAGTTTTCTTCTTCAACACAAAGCTCTCAAATTTATTCTACAGGAATAATAACTGATTGCATGAACCTTGTTATGCAATTCCCCTGATGGCTCAAATTGAGATGGTATACTCGTTGCAAATTAATGCCTCTGGGTGGGGTCTTCAGAGGTACTGAAGGATGTTGAGAAAATTTTTTTGACCCATTACATACAAAGATTTATAATGTTTTTGGTAAGAGGAACAGTAAGTGTTGTAGTCAAAGGTTTCTTAAAACATCCAAAGACCACAGAGATTTACTGCTCTACTGTAGAAGTTTGGCTGAGCAATCTCTTCAGTTTGGGACATGTCTCTGTTGTTGTTCTCAAAGGCTGAGTGGCAGCTCTTGTCTTGCAGGACAGCCCTGTCTGCACTATAATTGGTGCAGAACCAAACAGATCAGCAAAGCTGTTAATAGTACCTATTCTTCCTGACATAAGCTCTTCCTCAAGTTACTGATTTTGGGATGCACATGAATGGGTCTTCAAAGAAGAAAGGGAACTCTATGGTTCCTAGTGGTAATGTCCCCATGTATTTCGTAGTCAGGCTTCCTTCTCTACAACTGTGAAGTCCCACACAACATGGGTTCAGTTCTAGTGAAGGAAACCAGGATTGTAGCCCTTAACATTTTTGGACATGAAGTTTAAGTAGCCATGCAGAACATAGACATGATCTGCCCAGCACTGGTATTTATAGTGCAGGTGTTCCTGTACAAGCTGATAGATGCACGCTCAGAAGTGGAATACGTAACACTTTAAAATGTTCCTAAGAACTGGTTTTATTTTAAGGTAACTGATTTTTTTTTGACAGAAGTGCAGGAGAAAGATGAGAAAACGTTTACACTGATGAGTTCTTCCCAAAAATGTCATGCCATAAGTGTGCACTTACATGCATGACCATATATGTGTGAGTTGTTGTGTTCTCTTTTGCTTTGTGGCCTCCGTGTCCATGGTTTTGACCCCATCTGTGTTCCTCTTGCTTTTCCAACCCCTATGCTAAATTTTGTCAAAGATCTGTGATTTATTGATAAGGTCAGTAAATGACAAATAGGTTTTCGTAACCGTATTTTAATTTATATGGTACACTTTTGAAGATCAATATACAAAATTAGTCTGTATTACATTGCTTCACAGCAGTTCTGCAGCATTTCAGGCAATTTTTACTTCTGTCATCAGGGGTGAATGTGCTTCATGGCTGTCTGAGGATCTGATTGTTCAGTTCTGATCATTATTGCAAACCAGCGTATACCTACACTTCTACATGCTCTGTCCAAAATGTTCTGCTTTTTATTATCAGGGTACTGTACAGGCTGTGCTGTACCTGATAAATGAGTGGTGGCAGAATACAAAGCAGTCAGCAGTTAAAAAATGGCTATGGATTTAGAATTGTGGGGAAATTGCCTTGAAGTGATTTCTCTTCCATTAAACTAATAAGAAATAAGACTGAGAGTCGGTGTGTTTGCATAATGAATTTTTATCTGTGGGTACATTTTAAAAAATATCTATGTAAACTCTGGAAAGAACACCAAAACTGTAGACTTACAATGACTGAAAAAAGATAGTTTAAAGAAGTGTATACCAAAAAGACTGTCTTCTCTTGTGCTGTAGTATTCCAAAACATGACAAAAATCAAGGATGGCCAAAGAGGATATATTTCTGTACTTTAGTCACCAGTGTCTCATGGAAAGATTTAGAGTGCTGCATCTGTTCCTTCCTATTTCTTTCTCCCTGTGCTATCCAGAACTCATGTCTACCTGCTCCCACTGCAGTGGGTTTGCTTTTACTGTATGAAAGACACTGAATTTTCTTTCCCCTGACCTGGTTCAGACTGTGTAAGTCCATTGCAAGTAAAGCCTTGTGTTACAAACTTCTTAGGGCAGAAATCACCTTTTTTTTTTTTTTCATAGTTTTTTTTTATGTTGTGTACTACTGCATGTGCAGCTAACTCTCAAGTAACATTCAGCATTGCATAACCAGTATATTCCCTATGGAGAATATATTGCCTTGGACACTATTTCAGTGGAACCGAAGTAAGAGTTCTCTGCAAAGGGCAAGAGCAGAAAAGTGTGGGGGAGTTTCATTTAGAGATTGTGTGGATGACTGGTAAATAATCTTGTGGAATCAGTAGCAATCTTTATGAATTCTTATTTTTCTAGAGAGGACAAATTGGAAAAAGGATGGCTTGATCTGGTCTTGACTGCCTTACAACTTGTCTAAATATATTGTCTTTTAATGTCTTTAGATGAAAAGAAAGAGAACAGATTTGCCACCGAGCTGGATGAATACGGAGCAGATACAATGAGTGAAATAAATATTGTTGGGCGAATTGTCTTGAATATTTGGAGAATGATGAGACATGAGGTAAATTTTTTTTAAAGGTTAATGTTTTGACTTACTGGATTTTCTAATTATTGCAGACCTTGTTGAAAGTTTTGTGCAACTTGTGTAACTTCTAGATTTTTTTCTTTATACACCTTTTCAGATAGAGTAGTTTGCCAGTTTGTGAGAATGGATTTTGCATATCGCTACACTGTAAAGTACTGAAACCCTTACTTTTCAGTGTTTCTTAATGATACTCCTTTTCACTGATTTGTGTATTTTGAGAACAACATCCTTGTTTTAGGAATTTGTCTAGTATGGTGTTTTTACTACGTTAAGTACTTGAACGTATTTTAAGCTGTCAGATTTACTCTTTTTTAAAATCCTTTTGTTTGTTTGTTTTTTTGGTTTTTTGTTCCATTTATAACTTTACACCTAATGCTCAAAAGACCAAGTCTTTGCAAATCTTATTCTGACCAAGTTCGGACCTGATCTTTGTGAACAGCTTAGTTCTGCATATTCTTTTCAATTTATAGAGTATACTTTTTCGTGACTTGTAAATAGTTATGGACTTCTAAGAATAAATATCAACTTTTTTAACAAAATACTAATAAAAAGTTAATAAATTTAGTTGTTGCAGTTTTTGTAAAGTAAAGATTTTTTGATTATGAAAGCTGTCATGCATCTTGACATGTCCGCTGTGTTTTTGTAGGTGAATCTAACAAATTACACTTTTGAAAATGTGGGCTTTCATGTTCTTCATCATCGTTTTCCTTTATTTACGTTCCGAGTTTTATCTGATTGGTTTGACAATAAAGCAGATGTCTACAGGTAATGATCTATTCATCCATTTTGTTTACTGTTTTTAAGGCCAGATTCTTACTATTGGATAGGTGTACGGTAAAGTCAGCATGGGAAGAAATAATCAATTTAGCACAGGCACTAGAGCAGTGTATATGCAGCAGCATGAACTTATGTACTTGGATGTTCTCTTGTATAGTTATATCCTCAATCTTACAAGATATTTTCAGTTACATTTTCAACATATCGTAATAGATGTACTATTTCGAAGTTCTGTAATGTCTTTATTTTATTTTGGATATACTGTTCATCAAAAGAGCTTTTAATGAACTGTCAGGCTTCTGTTTCACTTCACAGTGCATGTCAAGCAAGCTAGGCTTAAAAGTAGTGCAAAACAGCACACAAGATGCTAAGACAGTAACTATAGCTGCTTAAAAATGCCTGCAATATGACATGTATCATATTCAGCTTCACTCTTCTTGAAGCAGTTTGATATTATGTGATATGAACAATTCATGAAACTGAATACTGATCTGCATGTTGTTCGTGACATACATAAAATTTCTGTAAAAGTTGAACCTTGTAACTAAGTGGAAACATGGTTTATACTGAAATGATGAACTTATGTTCAGATGCAGTAGGCAAACTTAATACAGAAGGATGTTTCCACAAAGGTCCACTCAGTTAAAAAACATGTAAACAATTGAGGAGATAGTTGTTTCTGTTTTGGTAACCCTTTGGGGCAGTGAGGAGAACAGGATGCAGTATGTCATTGCAAGAAACCCTAACAGTAGTTTGCTGTAACACATTCTGTGTCTATCTTTAGAAGACGCAAGTGTATATTTATATATGCCACATTTGTGAAAGAGCTGTATGAAAATGTTCTAGAGGAAATTTTTATTTGCTGGTTTGTAACAAGTTTGTCTTAGTAGGAAGAGCAGCATTCTTCTGATTGTTTATAACGAGGTGTTCACTCTCACAGATGGAAAATGGTTGATCATTATGTTAGCCGGGTTCGTGGGAATCTCTTGCTGTTAGACAAACTGGATTTGATTGACAGAACAAGTGAAATGGCGAGACTTTTTGGCATTCAGTTCTTGCATGTATTAACAAGAGGCTCCCAGGTAAGACTTTGTTCTCCTTATACTTCACAAAACCAAAATAGTTTTTACAAAATGTTCTAGTTCTTTGGTGTCTTCTCAGTCCATATGTGTATTTTCATAGGGTCACAGGAGACTCTTAACATGAATTAACATGAAATTGAAACATAAAGAATACTATTTGATCTATTATTGCTGCTTTTGAATTGCCTAGACTTAGAGTTTAAAAACAACTGTTAAAAAGAGAGTTCCCCAAATATAATCACATCAGTGACTCTCTTCCACTGAAGTTGCAGTTTCCTTAACAATTCAATCCTTTTAAAAAACTTTTGCCACGTGTTTTCCTTTGACTGCAGTTGCCTGCGTCATCTCCTGACACAGAGCAGGTTCCTGCTGGTCTTGCTGATAATGACCCTATATTTTTTGGGAAAAAGGGGAGCAGGCTGGCAGGCACCATCAGCAGAGCCTTGGCAATGTTCAGTAGGTATTTGCCAGTTTAGCTCCCTGATCTGGTTTACCGTATTATCAGAAAATACCAGTGTTGGAGCAGAGAAGAAAAATGCACAGTTAGGGACAGGGAGTGCGGGACCGGCATACTGCCAACATAGATATGCTTACACTGTCATGATTGCAGCCCACAAAGACTGTTCTGCCTCTCATTTTCTCAGATGTCTGTGAGTGGGAGTGAGCAACAGAAGCATGCTGCATGTTCTATCCTGACTGTTCTTTTCTCTTCCCTTCTGTGCACGTATGTTCTGTTTCAATTGAAGCTTCCTAGATCACAAAAACGGCACTTACAACAATTCCCAGTTACCTCAAATAATTGTTTTTCACACAGAAGAATCACTACCTTTTCTGAAGATACTCCTCCTTAGCTAAAAAACCTGTTAAAATGGAATAGTAATAAGAACAGATTTCAGATATTTTATTTTTCCATGTTTGCATCTTTCATTGAGTTTTACAATAATTTTTTAACATTGTTTTATTTTATTGTATTAATCAGTCTTGAGTATTTCATACTAGACTAAACAAATCTAACAAGAGATGCTCATAGGCATACAGATAATTAGTCAGATGTTTGAAGAACTTGCTGATTTTTGCACAGGAGTCAGCAGGGCTCCTTGAGAGACCTTTAAACTCGATTTGAAGGGGAGAAGGAATTAAACCAGGCTCGCTAGAGATAAACCTGGGAGCATCACAGCAATGTTTGAGAAACTGTCCTAGCAAAGTCACAGGTCTTTGACCAAAATCTTCTCGTCTGCTGTCTCAGTGGAGGTAGGGGCTGGAGACCGAGATGGCAGCAACAACAAAAGAATTATTGGTGTGTTAGAAACCACAGATGCACCTGAGAATGGTCATGTAGGGATTAGGGCTTTCCCCCCAACAAAGGTGTTAGGATCAGAAGCCCAACTGAGGTGTGCCTGCACCAGTGCAGTCAGCATGAGCAACAAATAGCAGATGCCACTTCTGGTTTATATCTTTACTGATGGTCCAGACAATGGGATTGAGTGCTCCCTCAGTCAGTTTACAGACAACTCTAAGCTGGGAGGAAGTGTTCTTCTGCTGGAGGGTAATAAGGCTCTAGAGAGGGATCTGGAGAGGTTGGGTCAATGGGCTGAGGCCAGTTGTATGAGGGTTCTGCCCTTGGCTCCCAACAACCCCATGCAGCGCTGCAGGCTACAGTAAGAGTGGCTGGAAAACTGCCCAGAGGAAAAGGACCTGGGAGTGCTGGTCAGCCACAGCTGAACATGAGCCAGCTGTGCCCAGGTGGCCAAGAAGGCCAATGGCATCCTGGCCTGTATCAGCAATAGTGTGGCCAGCAGGACCAGGGCAGTGATTGTCCCCCTGTACTCAGCGCTGGTGAGGCCACACCTCAAATCCTCTATTTGGTTCTGAGCCTCTCACTGCAAGAGGGACATTGAGGGGCTGGAGTGTCCAGAGAAGGGCAGTGAAGCTGGTGGAGGGTCTGGAGCACAAGTCCTGTGAGGAGCAGCTGAGGCAGCTGGGATTGTTTAGTTTGGAATAAAGGAGGCTCATGGGGGACCTTATTGCTCTCTATAACTGCCTGAGAGGAGGCTGTAGTGAGGTGGGGGTCTACCTCTTCTCCCAAGTAAGAAGCAATAGGACAAGAGGAAATAGCCTCAGTTTGGGCCAGGGCTGTTTTAGATTGGATATTCAAAAATTTCTTCTCCAAGAGGATGGTCAGGCATTGGAACAGGCTGTCCAGGTTCACCATCCCTGGAGTTAGTTAAGAGATGTCTAGATGTGGTACTTGGCAAGGCGGGGTTAACAGTTGGATTTGGTGATCTTAGAGGTCTTGTCCAATCTAAATGATTCTATGATTATGGGAAAACCAGGGAGAAAAAAAACGAAATCCCCCTCTTGCCAGAACCAGTCCCTGACCACCTTGTCACACACCTGAACTCATTGCTGGACACAAATTAGTGTGCAGTTAGTGCGAGGCAGGAGTGGCAGCTTATGTTGCTCCCTAACTACACGTTAAACCCCAACCTATTTTTAAGGTGCAGGGTCTTGTTAAAGCTGTTGGTTCTGTAAGTCCATTTATAACTTCAAGGTTAAAGAAATTTTACCTAACCCATTCAGTACAACAATTGAATATGTAGTGTGTCAGGCAGAGGGCTTTTAATAGCGGTTTAGATGCTTACAAAGCACAGGACTTTTGGATTATGTAGGATTGTTCTTTGATATTTTGGGATATTGAGTCCCTTGCCACCAATATATGTAGTTTTCAGATATTTTGGTTTTTATTGTGAGTGAACACAGGGAATACCTGCCCATTGATGCTTTTAAAGCCTTTATTAAAGGATTGAGTAATACATAAATAGAGCTGGGGTTTTTTCTCTCATTACTAGCTTCACATATGACATTTTGCCATGCCTTGAACAAGGTGTTTGTTGTTTTATGCTTCCTGGTCTACTTGTGGTATCAGGGAGAAAACATGATAACTCCATGCATTTACTGCATATTCTATTTTGTTCAGTGCTCTACAAGTCTAACACTACTACAGTTTAGCAAATGCTCATTCACTGATGGTAGCATGGCTATCCACATATATTGTTGAAGCCTGCTGGATATTTATTTTTTCCATAGATACAAACTAAAAGTACTCGATTTTCAATTATTAGGGCTAAATGAAGAGGAAAGATGTGGAAAAGTTCCACTATATGTGATACAAAATACGGAATCATAGAATTGTTAGGGTTGGAAGGGACCTGAAGACGATCTAGTGATACAAAATACAATCAAAACAGGCATTAAGAGCATGGCTATTTATTTTGGATAAGTAGTTACCTGCACTTTAAATTCAAGAAATGAAAGTGTGTGTTTGCACTGGTTAATATACACAGGTTTGTTCTGCATTTTTGGAATGATAATGGTTATATGCACGCTGTTTTGCAGTACCGTGTGGAGTCCGTGATGCTGCGCATTGCAAAGCCAATGAACTACATTGCTGTGACTCCCAGCGTCCAGCAGCGAGCTCAGATGAAAGCCCCCCAGTGTGTTCCCTTGATCATGGAGCCAGAATCCCGCTTCTACAGCAACGCTGTTCTTGTCCTGGATTTTCAGTCCTTATATCCATCCATTGTCATAGCATACAACTACTGTTTTTCAACCTGCCTGGGACACGTTGAAAACTTGGGAAAGTAAGTTGTTACTCCTTTCTCACAGTCTTTGATTCCGTGGAGATTTGAGTGTCTTTTCCAAGGTACTGAGAACCCCTGGTTGGTATTGGAAATGATGGCACATATGAGTAGCACCATTTTCTGTTACACAGTACAGCTGATAAAAATCTGCCATGTGGCTGTGTGCACGTGAGTATACACACATACATATACGCATCAAGATGTATTTTTAACTAAAGATAGAATTAGACTCTGTTCTCTTAAAACCACCTCCAAAACAGCTCTGTGCATGTGTGTATGTACACCTCTTCTATTATTGTGGTGATGCTGGTTTTTAATACTGCTTCAAAATAAGTTAAAATTAATACAAATCCACATCTGTCTTCAAAACTGGACTGGGATTGTTCCTTAATGAATTGTGATTGTTCCTTTATCAGTTGTAGTTCACTCTCGTTCTAACTACTAAAATTTAAGAAGATTCAATGGAGTTATTTTTTGTAGCATCTTTTATTGAGCTTAACAGTTATTCTGTTAATTGGAAAAAGATCTCACTGCTCTTAATAATTACCTCTATAAAACAGTATTTTGAAGAATGAAAAGATGGCTGCAATAATTGCTAGATGTCACCATCAGGTTTTTACATTTCTGATTTGAAATTCTGAATTTGTAGAAAGAAAGTAAATGCAGTGTGGTACTTGGTAAACATACATAGTTTCCATAGGGGATTACAGTATTGAGTACGTGCCTCCACTAACTCAGTATTTGGTAATAATTCATAACACAGAGCAGAATTGATAAATTATGCATGCATTGGAATTTAGCTATTTATTACTACTTTGTTCCTAGAACCTTTTGTGTGTAGCTAAGAAATTTGAAATGATGTTATGTTTGTTTATACCCAAGATTATTCTGTCCTTGCTGGCATTATCAGCATTTTAAAGTGAGCTGATGCTTTTGCTTGATTAGTCTGTAAATGAATGAATTATCTTCATATTTAAATTTTCGCTTTATTAGGTATGATGCATTCAAATTTGGTTGTACATCTCTGAGAGTACCTCCTGACTTACTTTACCAGATCAGGCACGATATCACAGTGTCACCCAGTGGAGTAGCTTTTGTCAAGGTAATGATATTAGTGTTCTGTGACAGCATTTTCACTGCCTGTTGGCTGACTAGCTTAAGATCAAATTGATACTGTAGTTTATATTTTGCTGCGTTAAGAGCACACAGAAAGGGGAGGTTCAATCTCTTATTTCGCAATGTTTTTGATATTTGTCAAAGTGTTGAACTTCTGACAGTTCAGGAAGTAAAATGTCTTTATGCTTTCCTTTATACTGAAGGCTTATTTCATCTATAATTAAACTGTATTTTACTTCTGCAGATTGGAGATCAAACAGTAATTATCTCGTGTAACAATTCATTCTTCTCCTGCCTGTATAACAGAATGCTTTCTCAGAAAAAGAGTAATGATTTGGGAGATGAAACTCCCTGACTAGCTTTCTATTGTTCTCATTTTGTTATGTGTCCTGCTGGCTGATGTGTAATGAATATGGCCTGGAGCTGTTACAAATAGTTAGCCAATCACCAGCATACATGTGTGCAATGTAAAACAAAAGCTTTAAGTAAAAAATATTTGCAGAATTTTTAAAAGATAATGTTTCTTCAGCATTTAATACTTGGAGAATTAACAGCTAAATATTGAAATCCCATTATAGTTAATAAGGTTATCTAAACATTGCATTAGCAGGGCTGATGAATACAAAGAACAAAAAGCTATTTGTTCTATCCTTAAGAGCTTTGCCTGTATTCTAGGTTCCCTGTAATGTTTGTGGGAAAAGCCAAACTGTTGGTGGCTAGGGCATCTCGCTAGTTAATTTATCTTCCTATCAGTGGATAATTAACAGTTCTGGGGTTTGATTTTACTCTTAACTGTTTATGTTGGGCTTTTTAACACCGTGTTTTTCTTTGTTCCCTTTACGGCAGCCTTCAGTAAGGAAGGGTGTGCTGCCAAGGATGCTGGAAGAAATCTTGAAGACCAGGATAATGGTGAAACAGTCAATGAAGGCTTATAAGCACGACAAGGCTGTGACTCGAATGCTTGAAGCTCGTCAGTTGGGTCTTAAATATATAGCTAATTTTACTTTTGGCTATACTGCTGCTAATTTTTCTGGAAGAATGCCATGCACTGAGGTAAGGGTTGCATGTAAAAATGCATACAAATGTCTGACACTAGTCAGATAACATAATATTATTATTTGAAACAAGCTAAATAGCTTCAGAAAAGCTGTTTCTATTTGTAGTACTGAAAATCAGCAACTTAAGATTTATTTGTGATCTTCTGGAAAAATATAAAGGTCTTCTTTTTCTTCTTCCTGTAAAGGAGCATATGGAGTTGGCATTTCTGTAGAACTGTTTCCAAAGATAGATTGGATTACAGTTCTAAGAGTGGAAATAAAACAAAACATTATAGCTTTTTCATAGTTTCCAGAGGAATCAGCAGAATCCAAAAACTAGACAAAATTATCCTAAGCAGTCTTGTCTTGCTCCTTAGATTTTTAATACTTCTAAAGAAGTTTAAAACAAATTTTTCTTTATTTTAATACTTAATAATTTTTGATCCTTTTTCTTTTAGTTCTTGTTGTTTTGGGATAAGTTAAGCAACCTTTTTATTTATTACATGCCTTTAAACCATGAAATAAAACATATTTCTCAATTTTCATAAAATGTTCAAGCATGGTTAGACTGTCTTTACCAAGGGCTAGTATTTGCTTTAGCAGAAGAATAAAGATTTTCAGTCTATGTTTAACTTTGCAGATTGGAGACAGCATTGTCCACAAAGCCAGAGAAACCTTGGAGCGTGCCATTAAACTGGTGAATGATACAAAAAAATGGGGTGCTCACGTTGTATACGGTGATACAGACAGGTAATTCATGGTCTGCTTCTTAGAATGTTTTAAAATCACAGTAGTTCTTCACAGATAGATTTTGCTTTTGTCTCAACAAGGCAAATTTGTGATGCTGAAATGAGTATGTGGACCTTCTTTGGATGTTGCTTACTGCCTTGCAGAATACGCAAAGTGAATCATACCGAGTTTGCTCAGGTTTCTTTAGGCACTTTAAAGGTTTCCTTTCTTTTGAAAATTATGTGGAACAGAAAGAGGGGGGAAAATACTTTTTTCAGTTGGGAATTAATATAAATCTAGTTTACCAAATTATTATTTTTGTGCCTGTTTCTGATGCCATTTTTATTTCGGAAAACAGAGTATTTATAACACAGTAGGCATTGCACCCCGAGAAAGGCACAGTTTTAAGCTTCAGAAGTGGATACAATTCAAAAGCAGCCACCAGAGCATACAAAGATATTATTAGGCTGCCTGACATACATTTTCTCAGTCAGTCTTTCATCTAAATAATAGCCATGCTCTAGGCATACCCACGTCTGTTCTACACTTGGGTAATTTTTCAGCCATTGGGAAACAAAGCTTGTCTGGCTGTCCTTTCTTAATAACTTGTGAATCTAGTGACTGATTTCAGCCAGATCTGATAAGAGACTTGATATTTCATAGATACTGAATTCATAGCGGTTTTATTAAAAAAAAAATGTTGGAGAAAGGAAGTAAAATCCTTTTGCTGCCCATAGTGGGGAGAAAATGGCATACCAGAGTTTTTTACAGTTCTTTCCTGGGAGCTTCAGTTTTGCAGTGCCCAGGAGCAGTCACATTCCCTGCCTCACCAGATAGTCACAGCATTCATCAGCCCTTTGGCACTCCTCATCTCATGCTAAACACTGAAGTTTCTCAAATTTTTGGCTTTTCTACCTGAAGGAAGGAAGTGCAACTGATAGCAACATTGCTGCCAGGAAAGTATAGCTTGTAATTTTTAGGAACTATGTTGAACAGATCTACACTCACATCCTATGTCTGATTTCTTGTAGCATGTTTGTACTCTTGAAAGGAGCCACAAAGGAGCAGTCTTTTAAGATTGGTCAAGAAATTGCTGAAGCTGTAACAGCAACAAACCCCAAACCTGTTAAACTGAAGTTTGAAAAGGTAAAAGAAAAATACTTTGCTTCAAATGTGTAGGGTGTTATCAAAAAAAAAAAAAGAAAAAGACCAAAACAAAAATGAAACCCAAACCCACACAGCACACACAAAAAAAAAAAAA
>VYZT01062144.1:31791-52498 GCA_013400735.1 Pomatostomus ruficeps | reverse complement strand
AAAAAAACAAAAAAAAAAAAAAAAAAAAAAAAAAAAAAAAAAAAAAAAAAAAAAAAAAAAAAAAAACCCCAACTCGATGAAAAAAATTGAAGATAAGAGATTTTTCTGAACCCTAATGTACACAAGGATAAACAAGTCATGTGCTGTGCTGTTTCTGTGGGTATATTGTAAGCTCCTTAGTGCCTCAGGGACCTTGTCAGAGGAGCACTACAGTATGAACAATAAAAAGAAATATTCCTACTTTCACATCAGTAGCTTGTTGTGCTGGCAGCATCAGGCAGTTTAAATTCCTGTCTCACCAGTTTTTGGAAATGTCTCCCTCAGTTTGCTATTGTATACCTACAATTAAATCAATGTGTGCAACTTAGTAGAGGAAACGTTCACCATCCCCAATTCCAGCACATTGATTACAAGCCTGATGTTTATTTTTCAGCCAGCCTTAGCACACTTCAGCGTATGTCCCTGCTATACATACACCTGTAAAATGAAAAATTATAGAAATCCACTCAGTAGGCTTCTGGAAGAAATATTAACCACAACAAATCTTTTATACAAGAGTAAGGCAATGTGATGTCATTAGCATAGTGTTCAGGTCAGTTAGCATTAGTTCAGATAGTCTGGATATTTTCAAAGTACATACCTGACTCAACAAGTTCAGTCAGAATTTGTAAGCCTGAGGCAGCCTAAACTCACTCCTCCCTCTTCCATGAGAGTCAGGAAGATGTGGTGTTATCCTGGTAACACTATGAAGAAGAAATTGTCTCCATTCTTTTACTTAAAACTGGTCAAGGAATACTTACACAAACAAGAATGAAATAAGAGGTTTGAGAAAACAAGCAAAAGAGACCATGGCCCTAAAAACCCATTCCTGACAAAACTGTTCTCCAAGCACAGGCGTTTAGAAAGCTTACCTTCCCCAAATACTAGCTGATTTTTGGCACCTCCTTACTAGAAAAAGTTTGAAAACAGAAAGTTCTAAGCCACTGCTTTTGCTGGGAACGTTATCTTCTCTGATGTTTAAAATTAAGTTGTCTTTATAAGAAAGAAAGATAATAGAGTTACATTAGAAATGGTGACAGGCACAATCCAGAAAAGTAAGGATCCTTGCAACAATTTATACTGTGTGTCACTTTCCATCTGAGCTTCAGCTAAATGAAATATAGTGATTGAAAAATGGAACACCACAGAATCCCAACTCCCCAGCCATCCTTTAAGAGTCCTTTTATCTATTTTATCGGTTGTAATGATTTAATAAAAAAAGAAAAGCAAACAAACCAGGAAAACCCCAACAAACAAACCAACAAAGCACAGTATTCCTTAGGAAACCCTCTATGTTCAAAATCACATTATATTCACAACACATTCCACATTGGGCTGTCTTCTTTATAAACATTCCAGGTCTACTTGCCATGTGTCCTGCAAACTAAAAAAAGGTATGTGGGTTACATGTATGAAACACTGGACCAGAAGGACCCAGTATTTGATGCAAAAGGCATAGAGACAGTCCGAAGGGATTCCTGTCCTGCTGTTTCCAAGGTAAAGTATTCATAGATTTCTTCCTGAATGAAATTATAATCTTTTATTATTTCATTTTTTATTTGTCCTTTCTTAGAGTTTCTAGTCCTTTTGAGTTGTCTGAGTCGTCATCTGTTTTTCTAGTGTGAGCTATTTGAAAGATAAATTGAAGATCTTTTACAGCATCACAAAGACTTGCATTTTAGAACTTATATTTCATCCCCTAAAAAACCCATAAAAAGCCCTTGGCCCATGTAAATTCTCTAAAAGACCACTCTTGATCCAGTTCACTTTAACTGGGAGTATTATTGCCAGATGAGTGAGACACACTGATATGTCTGCCAAATAGCTCAAATAAATCTAGTTCAGCTAAGAATTCCTTTAAAATGTGCTTTCTTGCCTGTTTATTTTAAGCTGTGTATTGAGAGGTTAAAAAGATACTAGGAAATCTTGTTCTTAGCCAAATTAAAAGAAGTTTATGCCAGTAAAACAGGTAGCCACATCGGAGAGTTCACTAAAGTCATGGCAGAATATTTTAGATGGCAGGGAAAAACATCTCTCATACTCTGGAAACTTCTATAATTATTGGAAAAATCTTAAAGCTGGAGTATGGATGATGTCATGAAAGATGGCAAACTGAGGAAAAGTTGTCCAGTAATGTGTTTATGAATGTCTTTGAGTGGAAGAGTTTGCAACCTGTTGTCATGTTAATACCCTAGTTCAGCACTGGTGCCTTTTCTAAGCAGCGTATTTGTATTTCCATGTAATTTACTGAATTAATTGGAATTACTTTTTTTTAGTTAAACGTAGATGTTTTTCTCACCTTTCTCCTTTGGTTGTAAAGATACTTGAGTGTTCTATCAAGCTGCTATTTGAAACACGGGACATAAGTCAGATCAAGCAGTATGTTCAGAATCAGTGCATGAAGTTACTGGAAGGAAAAGCCAGCATGCAGGACTTCATCTTTGCAAAGGAGTACAGAGGGAGCTCAGCATACAGACCTGGAGCCTGTGTACCTGCTCTGGAAATCACCAGGTAATCAGGTCAAGAAGTGTTAATTGTAGATATTTCTTACCTTGACCTTTGTGCTGACAAGTTATGGGTAGAAGCTCATAGATATTTTTCCTTGATCTTTGTACTGGCACATTATAAGTAGAAGATTGTTGGTACTTTTTCTCTTGACCTTTGTACTGTCAAGTAATGGGTAGCAGTGAGATGTTGCCTTCAAATACTGTTGAATCAGTTGGCCCTGACTTTCTTCTGTGTGTGAAAAGAGATGGTCCTAGAAAGCCATTTTGTAGTCCTGGAAAGAGGAAAGTCTTGTCAGGATGCTGTAACAGTGTGTTCACTTCTGTTACTTGCAGTTTGGGTTTTATGCAACAGCTGGATTCTCCAAGATTACTCATCACTCACAGTTACTAGATATGTTACAAATTGTGATAGTGATGTCTCTCAGTGCTGTGAAATACATTGCCAGGCATAGTTTTCCATTTTTAATAAAGTATCTCACTTAAAGTTAATATTCCATCCTGACGATATCTTTTATCAGTAATAGGTAATGTGAGGTGGAACATTTTGCCACCTTGCTTAATACAAAAGGTCTTACAATTAAGCCATGCTGTTTTAATAAAATAACATCCAAGTCCAGAGTTGATACCTACTTCAAATTGAATTGTCCTTTGCTTTCTGAGCAAAGGATAATTCAGTTTGAGGCAGGTATCATTCTACTTGAGCACGCAGTCTTGGAAAGCAAAGGACAATTTGACCAGAAAGCAAATTGTACTTGAGCTCTTTTTAGTACCCTGGCTACTCCCTATTAAAATATTTCTTTAAGGAAGGGGTAGCTAGAAAACAACCTGCATACAAATCCAAGTGACCTGAAACAGAACGTGTGTTTAGGGCTTGTGTCCCAAGTTCTAAAATTAAGGTCTGATCACAAGACAAATTAAAAATGAAACAGTTTGGTCCTGTGCTTCACAATAGGTCACTAACTCCAGTCATCTGGACAGCAACTAATATAATCAGATGGGGAGGCTTACAGGCAAATGCAGTAACTAAGAATGTACCTGTGGATACATTCTCAAGGCCATGTTTTGACAGGAGAATGCTCGCCTATGATCGTCGCTCAGAGCCGCGCGTCGGGGAGCGCGTGCCCTACGTCATCGTGTACGGCATGCCCGGCCTGCCCCTGATCCAGCTTGTGCGGCGGCCCATCGAAGTGCTGCAGGATCCCAGCCTCAGGCTCAACGCCACCTACTACATCACCAAGCAGATCCTCCCCCCCCTGGCCCGGGTGTTCTCGCTCATTGGCATCGACGTCTTCAGCTGGTACCACGAGCTGCCCCGGGTGAGTGTTTTCAAACAAGAGTTAGCAAGTGCCGTGCATCTGTGTGCAGTGCTTGGCCTTGTTGTGACTTCCAGTGGAATGAGGTTGATAGGAGGCAACAACAAAGGTTATTTGGTGAAGCAGTGTTGGATGCTCAAATATGCAGTCCTCATTCTTAGATCTTCTGTGTGGGGTTGTTTTTCATGTAGTAAATGAATTTTTTCAGCCAGCCATTCTGTCCAGGGTCGATCACACTGTCATCTCCTGTTTTCTGGTCCCTTCTATAGTTTAAGAGAATATTTTGCCATAACTTTTTTATTTTAGTGTGTATATGTGCATCTGTTTGGACATACCACCTTTTAAATTGCTCTGTAACAAATGCTGAAACTCCTGTTTTTCCAAAACCTTCTGAAGATCTTTCCTCTGTATAGAAAAGGTGGCATGCCCCAGCAGCAGGAACACTTGAAAAATTTGTATCACCAGAAATTTAAAACCAGTAATACCCAAACATGATTTCCCTAAAAGTTAAATAGGTCATTGAGATGCAGGAAAAGAAGCATTAGGTAGCTGGATTTTAGTTTGTGATTCCCCTGACAAATAGGGATGGTGAAAAACAGTGTATCTGTGTAGTTTGGTTACTCTGCTCAGAGTAGACTTCAGCAGCATAGTAATACATCCTATTTCCCACTATAATATAGTATTTCCCAATATAGTCTTGATTGACTTCAGTTCTTCTTCTTTTCTCTACCTTTCCAATGGCACCATGGCAGTCACCTTAAGTATCTCCAACAGGCTGTTCTAAAAAGGTAAAAAGAGCCCTGGCTTTCTACAAGGCCAAGGAACAGCAAGGAAGTCACAGGGAGCAGAGCAGCAGGAGAGTGGAGGATAGCACACAGCAAAAGTCATGCAGCAGCAGGAACAAGTGCAGAGAACGAACTTCCCAGGGTGATGAGCCAGTGGTGGAGCCTTCTCCAAGGAAATCAGAGCATGAGCTAGTGCCATGGACCAAAGCACCATGGCAGAGCTGTGGCCAGCACTGCGTGGCACACACTGAGGGCAGGCAAGAGCCAGAAGGCAGCACTGGGGCTGCAGCCAGGGCACGTTGAGGTGTGAATCAGATCAGCACCTAAAAAAAGGAACAGCTGCAGGAGGCAGAGTTTGAGGTGAGATCAGGAGTTAAGCATGCAACCAAGGATTTTTTTTGTTACAGATTCGCTGTGAAATAGGTGTGGGGGAGGGCTCTGTTCAGTTATTCACCTCAGGGCCAGTGCTGCGCTTTTCAGAGTGCTGTGATCCCTGTCCATAATTTGTGTATAAACCCATGCCCTGCAGGCCGTCTTGCACTTCCTTACTCCTTTGGAAAAAACCCAAAAAAGTATGTAATCTAGGAATAAGGCAAGCTGCTCTCTTGGAAGTTCATTACCTGTTAATTATTTTTGTTAACAGATTCAGAAGGCTGCCTCAGCTGCCTGCACTGAGCTAGAAGGACGCAAAGGCACCATATCCCAGTATTTCACGACCTTACACTGTCCCGTGTGTGATGAACTGACCCAGTATGGGATCTGCAATAAATGCAGAAGTCAGCCACAGCATGTGGCAGTGATTCTCAGCCAAGAAATCCGAGAGTTGGAGCGTAAGCAAGAACAGCTGGTCCAGGTACGATTAAAGCATTGTCCGATGCCTGTCAGCAAAAGGCAGGGGCTGAAATTTCAAAGCAGTGTGTTACTGAATGCTCCCAGCAGAAATGGGAAGTACGGTCCGGGTGTTAAATGTGCTGTGGCTTGTTTGCTTTTCCCATTGCTGTCAAAGGCAGCACAGCAGCTGTTCCTCTTCTAGGCTTTGTGGAAAACTATGGCAAAGGAGGGGATCAGAACAGAAGATGTTTTTCTCCTTTTCTTCTGATTTTTAAGAGTATCTTACATTGTTTGTAGGTCTCTTTTTATAATGACGGAGAGCTGTGAGAGTGTAAAAGATTCACCCTTTTTTGCATTAAAGTAACAGATGATGTTCTAGGAACAATAATGTTTGGGCCAGAAAATTTCTTTATTTATATGTACAACATGGATGTGGTTTAGCTTGGGGATTTTCTTGTTACCTTTCCTCTCGACAGGAATTTTCCAAGCTGCTTTTTCCCCTTGAGCTAGAAGTCAATTGAGAGGGTAGTTGACTGTGCTCATGAATATATTACAGGAAAGCACAATGCCTCCCCTTGTGGAAACATATGCATACCCTCACCTAATTTTCATACTGTTATATTTTATAATTAATAAATATTTTAGTTTAAATTTATTTTTAGCACTAGCACATGAACCATTTTAAAGACTTGTCTGAATCTCAGGGATATAAATGTTCCTATGTCTAAGCATTGATTTGATAGGTTCTTGTGGGGTTGCTAAAAACCCACTGTAATTCACTTCATAAATATTTCATTACTAGGGTGTGGACTTCTTGCTGTATTTTGTAATATTTGTTCTAATCTGCATTGTAAAAGGCAGTAAGTGAGGAGATGCATGTTCTGCAGTTTTCCTGTGATACTCTGAACCCTTTGCATTGCTCTTGTTCAGGAATAAATCACAGCTTGCCAGACTGGTCCAGCTCCACAGAAGGATCAGGGAGTTTGATTAGAACATTCTCTCGTCCCTGCAACACGCAACAGCTCAGCAAGGCCTGGGATCCTGTCCCAGTCAGTGTTTGATGTCTCTGTAAGAGCATCTGTCTTATTTTAATATGAAGGCATATATATCCTTCACAGCTTAAATTTTTAGCCCTTTGAAATTATAAACATGCTGGAGCCAGCAGAAAACTGATATAACACTGAGCTGTACATTATTTTAAACCGCACTGAAAAATTATGTGCTCTAGGTTAAAACCCTGGAGACTTCTCCCCTCAGCACACACTGAACTTAGGACATGTCTCAAGTACCATTTAGTTTGGTCCCTGGCATTTAAACCGGCCACAGCCTCTTTCAGAAGAACCAGGGCAGGTGTAGTTCTGAGGTCACAAACCTGGAACCAGCTGTTCAAATCCTGTTCATTCTGGTCACAGTTGCAGGCCAAGGACTGGTGTCCTCTGAGGTGCTACACATGGGGCTTGGCCAGGAGGGGCTGTCCCTCTCCACCTGCTGTCAGTCTGAGTTCCTGGTCTGCAGGGATTTGGTGCTGATGCAGGCCTGGCCTGCCCAAGTAATTTTAACATGGAAGGAAGGAAGGAAAAAAACTAGTTTTAAAAGCAAGGGGATACAATTTGGGTTTGTTGATCAGGCTATGCAAATCATAGGATAAACAGTAACATTTTAATGTTACAAAACACAGCTGTTGTTGGAAGCAAATTTCTAAGGTTTTAGAAAAACTGTTGGAGGTGGCAAATGCTGCAAAGGATAAAAATAGCAAAGCAGAGGCCTTTAGTTTTCTAAAGGTAGCTAACTTTGAAAACACTGTGCCTGCTGCTATTTTATTCCCTCAGATATCTCATATTAAAAATACTCTCAAGCAGCATTAACAAGTAGTTCCTTGAACAAGGAGAGTAGAGCAACTTTTGTGGCCTGTGTATTTCTGTGTTGGGATTGATTGACTCCAACTAGGTAAAACTCTAATTAAAGCTTATCTTTAAATGAGTAATTTCTTTAAAGTCCCTTTTCTCTGTAGAGAATAACTGCAGGTTAAGTTTTGTCTTTTTTCACTAGGAAACTTACAGAGAGTAAGTTTATCACAAATAGAACACACTGCCCTGCTTAAATCCAGTCAACTCATTTACCTTGTTTTTTCAAGTGCTACCACATACAAGTAGAACTTAATTGGCAGGACTGAAACCCGAGCTGTGGAGTCCTGCTGTTGCTGTCTGCCCAGTTCAGTGGGAAATGCTGCCAGCCACCCACCAGCGGCCAAATGAGCTGTCTGGCAGCAGCCAAAGAGGCTGAAGCAGAGAAGAGAGCTGCTCTGGATCCCTCCACGTTGGGGAAAAGCTCTCTGCAGAAGGGCTGTGCCTGTTACGCTGATACAGTCTTGAGTATTTAGTAGTCTCTAAAGGTTTATGCCTCTCTTGTGTCATTTAAAATAATTGGCTTGCTTTTTTTCATGTAATCCAGATATGCAGGAACTGCACAGGCTGCTTCGACCGGCAGATCCAGTGTGTCTCCCTCAACTGCCCAGTACTTTTCAAGCTCTCCAGAGTAAGCAGAGAACTGTCAAAGGCACCCTATCTCCGCCAGCTGCTTGACCAGTTTTAAATGATCTGTGTTACAGGATTCCAGGTGCTATTTTTTTTTCTTCAGTGTTTACCACACTAAGACTATTGTGCATGGTGCTTTTTCAATTCTCACCTAGTCCAGGATTTCCATTTTAACTGTTGGGTTTATTATCTGAAGAATAATGAACACTTAAAATAACTAAATTAAAAAAAAAGAAACCCAACCCATTTGTTGATCTATGAATAGCTCACTTTTTAAGATGTACAAATTTCTTCTTCCTTTCATGTTTCTAACATACTGTTTTATAATGCTGATGTTGAAATAGCTCTGTGTAACATCTTGTAAATCCATTTCAAAGTAGAAGTCAAGTTTACTTCCTGGAGGAAGGAGCACTGAAAACCTCTTGAAACGATGAAACCATTCGTGTGTGTTCTTGAACTGTCAGTATCAAGACGTGTTACTTATATATTATCCATTCACTTTATAATTTTGTCTGCAAAATATTTTGTAAATACACTTTTTTACTTTTCAAACTGAGTAAAATAATGTGCAATGACTTTTATACAGATAATTTTAAAGTTGGTTGGTATATCTCCTCCTAAGTTTTGCTTGATTCCAAGTAGATTGTTATTTTGATCAGACTGTGCAAGCAGTAGTACCATGTGTAGCATTTTGAAACATTATTTTCTAAAAATTGCTGTCTTGCTTTAGCTGTTAATGGGGCATTGTGAGGAACTGTGCGAAGACATTTTTGTTACAAACCTGTGGGACTGTTGCAATACTTTAAATATAAAATTTTATTCCATTTTTGCTTGTTTTGTATAGACATTTCTATTGCTTCTAAATATGCTTAAAATATTTTCTTTCCTTACATACTGTACAGTTAAATCTTATTTGCCACCATCTTGACAAAACGTGTATTTAGAATATTTGTATAACTGTATAAAATGGAAAAGGAATTATGTGGTCAGTGCATTGTTTTCTAAACTGGAAATCATTTTGTTTTAGAAGTTAATAATGGAAACCATATTAAAGTTGAATAAAATGATATGATAAAAAATTATATGGGGTTTTTTTTATATTTACCCTCAATTTGTTTTCCTTCTCTGACACACACAGTAATGTAAAAACAAGACTGCTCAAGTCAAAGTTAAGAATCCAGCTTAAACTTTGGAATCTAAAACGTCAGTAGCAATTCTTGGAGGCCTTCCCCAAACCAGAAGAGAAGCATTTCCAGTTGTCCATTAGTCAAAACAGGACTGAGTTTTAAATTTAAAAGCACAGAGGAGGTTTGAAAAATAGAAAATAACTTTATTTACGTCAAGGAACCTGAGTGCCTTCTCCAGGTAAGAATTTATTACAGTCAAGACACAAGTCAGTCTATTAAATGTCACATGATATAGTACAATGTAAAACCCACACCAAGCAGAATAAAAACTATTAAATATATAATAGAACATCCATAGATTGCGATGCACTTGTATGCAAAATAACTTAAAAAAAAAAAACCAAAAAAACTTTAAAGCATAAAACTTTGCCTTGTCTTGCATTCAAGCATTGGTCATGTGCAGAGTAAAAGTGCAAATGCCACGAGTGTGAGTGCTTGCAGTACAGTCCAGCACTTGGCAGTGCCTCAGGATAAATAGACACTTAGCTGCAAGAGGTTACCTTTCACACTGGAGTAGAGTGCTCATCTTCAACCCATTCCTGGGTTTGTGGGCAAAAATAGGATTCTTACCAAATTCAGGTGTCAGATCCATGGATTAAAGCTCTTGTCCTCAACAGAGAGATGGCTTTTCTGGCATAAGCAGGGCAATAGTAATTTAATACAGTTACACCAAGTAATTTCAACCCCTAACATGTAAGTACTTAACTTTCAGGAGGACTTGTAACTTAAAATAGATCTGCACTGTGAGCAGATCCTCACTTCAGCTGTATATGCCAGGAAGCAATTTACTTTGGAAGGAAATTTAAACATGTGAAAACTGACATTCATTGTCTAAAAACAAGCCTTGAGGAACACCAAAATCCAAGAGCAGGGAGCTAAGCCTTGGCCATTGAGGGTGCCTAGAATTGCTGTGAGCTGAACTCATAATTGGAAATGTCCTAGATCTTCTTTTAAACTTAAATTGCTTCAAGCATTTCATTTTCAGTCAAGGGCAGCCCCTGCTATTAAAAGCAGGCTGGCTAGTGGATAAGGAGAACACTTTCTGTCAGTCTATTCCAGTTCAAGTTTAAGAGCAGAAATAAGACACTGAAGGCTCCAGATGTCATCGAGGCAAAGGTCTCCACACATCAGTGGAAAGTGATTCCACACAGATAATTCTTAAGCTTTCACTGTCTTACAGCCACTGCTTTTTGGATCTTTTATTCATGGGAAAAGGCTCCTCTTTGGCATTTCAGCCTGCTGCTCCATTCCTACTACACAGGCCTCCTGCTTTTTAAGGAGGAAGTGAGGATGAATTGAAGTTACTCACACAGGAGTTAATACAGGCAGTAAAAAAAAAAAAAATCTTTGTTTTTTGCAATACTTTTACATTTGCTGGGAAGATGCTGGTCAGAAACACAAATAAGTGTGTGTGTATATGCAGTAGATAAGCTTCCAAGAGATTACAACATATTTCCCAGTGCAGCTTTGATTTAATTTTCTGGGGCTTTTTAGTACTTGATTAGGCAAACAAGGTAAACTATCCCTGTAAACTGTCCCTGAGAACAGTCTTACGTGTAGGACATTCTGATCTGAAATTTCATCAAAAATCAGCATATGAATCAGGGGAGTTTAGAATCTTCCTGGTTGCCCAGTATCTTCCTTTAAATAATTTTCTTCTGGCAACATGATCTCAGGTATGGGGAAACTTTTTATTGCAATGTCAATGCAGGTGAAGCCAGGGGGATCACCGGTCCAGTGGGGAGCTGCCACAGAACAGTTTCCATATCTTTGATTGTGCGTCTTGCACCCTCTCCCTCCCCCTCCACCAGTGGGATTTGTCCTTGCCATCAGCTGACATGCTCTACTTTCCACACACACAGAGCAGTGTGCAGGAGGAAAAGTGGGAAAAGGAAAAATGATGAAATGCAGGCTCCAGCTGCCCTCATTCCAGCCACTCCCTCTGCCTACCACACTGTTTGCTTCCACATCACACCAGCCAAGCACAGGGGGCCCATGGACTCACTCTTGTCACCTGTGCCTAGGACAGGGCTGGGCCTGGCATTTACAAGAATTTACCACTCCTGCAAAGCAAAGAGAGCCCTTGTGCCACAAGTGAAATGAGGCGTCACTTCAAAGTGCAGGTTCATGCATTGCACTGGAAAAAGATGCCACAGAAGGAATCTGGCAAAAACACAATGGCGTTTAAGTGCCAGCAGCAGAGGGAGAGGGAGGCCCTGCAACATGGCAAGATATAAAAAAAAATACACATTTTTCACTACAGCTTGATTCTGGCTTCTTACTAACTTCTCAGAAGAAAGGAAAAAGCCATGCAAGCCTAGGTTGCACACTTAGAGGACAAGAGAGGGAACAAAAGCAGACCTGGAAATCCAGGGAACATCTTAAGGTTCTGTGCTATGTTACACCTAGAGCTCTTCTGTTCTGGAAGAAGAACCTCTTAACAAGAAAAATACTAATAAAAGTGCAAAGTTAAAAACCCCAAACAAGAGTACATTCTAATCACACAGACTTAAAAAAAGACTTAATAAATTTAGAGTTCTAAGTTGACAAATGACAACATTAGTGTTCAGACACAGATTTTGCCATTTTGTGACAAAGCACCTCAGACCTGCACCTTTCACCCACCCCAAAAAACAGAGTAGTCTCAGCAGTCCACTTCTTTCCCAGTTATTACAGCATCTCTTCCTTGGATGCATGCCCCACATTTAGAAAACATCTCTTAGGTTTTAACAGTTTTGGCATAGCCGATTCATTTATCATGTTGCCTCATTCGTGTGACTGAAGACCTTCCCACTCCAAGGCACATCCCTGCAGGCTGAAAATGAAAGAAGAAAGGGTTGGGCAAATGAACACGGTGAGCTCTGCACCACTATGAAAGGATTCCTGAACCACTTGACAACAGCTACAATTCAATTGCATTTCCATTAAAAAGAAAAGTCAGCTTTGACTCTATTCACTCTTCTCCCAGTCAACATTCCCGTTTTGTCTCCCAGTGAAGCCACCAGGAACCACTGGAGAATCACCCAATACATTGTCCAGATGGAGCTGGAGAGAGACTTCAGCTGAAGAGTCCCCTGGCACCTTACGGGAGGTATCCATCAGAGAGTTTTTCAACTTGTCATGCATTTCTATCACCTCAAAGTCTGCATCATTCCACTCTCTCACATCTTCCTCATCCTCCTCATCCTCCTCATCCTCAGTAAGCCTTGAGTTTGACAACAAAGCTTTCCGGGTCTCACTGTCACTCACTTCCTTCAAGTTGCTCTCCTGGGGAGCGTTGGCCAGTCTGTACATCACAGGGAAGAGCAGGACGGTCACTGCAGAGGTCACAAAGGCAGTGTACATAATGACGGGAATGTGGTGAAACCTGCCCTGGAGATAGCCCACAGCGGCTGGAATGCACATCTCGCCCAGCGCTGCGCCCACCACGAACAGAGAAGCCGATTTTCCCTCCACCACAGTGTACTGCTCCACCCAGGAAATGCCACTGGGGAAGATGGTGGCCATGGATGCTCCGTACACGGCAGTTCCCACCCACAGTGAGGCTCGGTAATGTGCAAAGAAGGCCAGGGCTGAGGAGGAGGCAGCAGAGCTCAAGAGACTCATCAGGATCATGGTGCCGGGGTACAGGAAAGCAGCACCAAATATTGCCAGTCCTCTGCATGTGGCAAACGCGCCCCAGAAGACAGAATTCAAAGCAGCTGCTTCACTTTCTTTCATCTCAGCAAAGACCATTGCATAAGTGAATACATAAGAGCCGTAAGTGACCTCTGCTCCCACATAGAAGAAGAAGAACGCGAACAGGAGACCAATTAGAGGCCAGTGGTATTTGGCAAGCATGCCCCTCTGCACAGAAGCCTTTGATCTGTCTTGAGCTGAGCTGCCCTTTGAATATAAAACAAAAAAGAAGATGGAAATGAAGAGAATATAAGTCCCTATGATAATATAGGACCACAAGAAGTCTTCATCATGATGGTCTTTCAGTGCTGGTGTAGTTGATGCAGCTGGTGCTGTCGGCACAGACGTCAGGACAGACTGGTTTGTCTTTTCAGCCCCCAGAAGTTCTTTATATTCAGAACCCCCCAAGGCCATTTTAGCCAGGATGGGAGCTACAAAAGCACCAGCAGCAAAACTGAAGTGCAAAGCCTGCATGTGTGGCCCAGCCTCTGATCCCCAGGTATTCAGTGCCAGTACATTGCCACCTGCAGATCAGAGAGAAGATTCATTTTAGTCCGAGACCAGATATCATTTAAAAGGAAAAAAAAAAACAACAAAACAAAATAAACCATAACCTATATTACTAATTCAATGTACAATAATGCCAGGTTTAGCAATGTGCAAAATAGTAGTTAACTGAAATTCTGCCTTAAATCCATGTGATTACTTGAGCTTTAGGAGGGTATTCACAGCAGTCAGAGTCACGCAGTGGCTTAATCCAGCAGCAATGGCCAGACATAACTCTGCCAGGGGAGGTTTAGATGGGGTATTAGGAAAAATTTCTTCATGGAAAAGGGTTGTCAAGCATTAGAACAGGCTGCCCAGGGAAGTGGTTAAGTCACCATCCCTGGAGATATTTAAAAGACGTGTGGATGTGGCATTAGGGACATGGTTTAGGGCTGGACTCCACAGTGCCAGGTTAAGGGTTAGACTCAATGACCTTAAGGGTCTTTTCCAACCTAGTTACCCTATAATCCTATGGTTCTAATTACCCTACCTGACAATTTGCAGCATTTTTCAGTCTTTTTTAAAGGGAAATTTAACTGCTGATCCTTTCTCTAAGTTCTTCCATGCCCAGTGTGGAGGTCAGTGCACCCCCACTGCCAGAGCAATGGAGGGTGCACTGGAGAGATCAGCCCTATTGTAATCAGTGCTCCCCTGCTAGGGCAAAGAGAAAGACCTCCTCCCAAGATGCCTTGTGTTAATAATTTGTTTATGCAGATCTCTGTACCCTGGTAGGCCCATTGGCCTCCCCTCCCAGCTGTCAGTCCACCTGCCTATCATTCCCTGCTAGACACCCCAGTTCCAGAAAGTTCTGTTCTACTCCGCACCCCATTCGTCCTCTCCCCTCAGCCACTCCTTCAGTCCCTCTCCATCGGTCCCTGCACCCTGGTCCCTCCTTCATACCGCCCTTAAGCCCTCAGATTATTGGTCCTGGGTGCTCTCCCCGCCCCTGTCCAGCCTCCGGATAAAACCCCATGTTCTCCTTTGTTCTCTGTTTTTCGGCTTTTGGCTCCCCTTCGAGGCGGCCTTAGCAAACTGCCTTGGAACACCAAACTGAAACCTCTTCCTGTCTAGCTTGTCAGTCTGTGAGCTGCTTTGCTGAGCAATACAGCTTGGCAGAAGCACTTGTGGGTAAGGGACTGTCAGAGCAACACCAAGCGAGACCAGTGGACCCGGCCGGCTCAGCCTCGAACACCGCCACTTCCAGCAACCACGCCTGCGCAGAGCAGAGCAGTGCTTGTGCCGCTGCAGGCTCTCACAGCTGCGCAGACCCGTTCCTTTGCAGCCACACTGCGCTGCCCCACTCGGAATGTGGCTGCGCTGCTCAGAACGAAGCCGCTGCCACACCGTTCCACCAGAAACCGCAGCTCTGCCAATACACACAGTTTCACCACCGACAGAAGCCACAGCAGTGCCGGAACATGCAGCCATGCCGGCGGCGCAGCTCTGAGACGCGGCTGCCTTGGCGATGCAGCACCAAGCGGCTTTTTGCCGCAGAGACACTCTGGGGACCGCACAGCACTATACCGCCACCACCCTCCCCCTCCCCAAAACCCCCATGCAGCCCAGTGCTAAGAATCAGAGGCTTCATTAAACAACATCCCAGGAAAAATAACAGATCACTTGCTTCTGATGGGCCAGGATCTCCCCAGATATGTTCAAATTATGAAAGTCAGAAGCATAAGGGTTTACATCAATACCAGTGCAAACACCAAACTACAACACTGTTAGATCAACAATAATGGTAGAAAATAAGATCTCAGAGAGGTGTTTTGAAGCAGTCCCTTAGAATAATGCAGGAAAACAAAACAGTAATCAAATTCCTGTGCTGGAGTACAGCAGCCCTTGTCACTCAGCCCTCTTCCAAATCACTTCAGCTTTGCTTTACTGCTTTGCTCTGAGTTTCTTCTGCTCCTCCTGCTCAGGCTGGGAAGTCACCCTGAGGTCTGATCCAAGCAGTACACCCACTGAAGGTATTTTTACCATTGGCTGACAAGATTTCCCCATGCAAAGGATTTTTAAACCAAGTGCCATGTATAACAATCTTACCAGAGGCAGCAAATATAGCTCTGTACTGAGTTTATTTAACATGACTTGTGCCATGCAAAACCATCTCTTCACTACTGGATCCTTTGCTGTGCATCTTAGCTGAGCTCCCTCAAACCCCACAGAATTAGGGCAGACAGTTCACATGTGCAGCCAGCATTCCTCTGTGCTGCCCACCAGCCAAGCCACCACAGCCAGGCCCTGGCTGGGATGCTTCCAGAGATGTTTGGATGGCTAAGCTAACACATGAGTCAGCTCTTTCTCAGAAATAACCCTGCCCTGAAGGTGATCATTCAGATCCAGCAGTACCTTTCTGGTTAGTAAGCATCCACAGGCTCCTGCAGCAGAGCAGCAGGGTCAGAACACCCTGCTGGGACATGGCTGGAGAGGTGCCAGGAGTGGCTGCCAGGTGTTGCTGCCCCGCGTGCTGTAGCACTGCCAGAACACCCTGCTAACTGATGTACTTTGGGGCATTTCCTAATCTCCATGTGTAAGTATGCCAGCATTTCCCAGGCGCCTCTGAGCATGCGTAGATCCCTTGCTGTGGCTTTGCTTCCCAGTGCAAACTGCCTGCTCAAGCCAGACATCCCTAACCTGCCCTTTCTAAGCCATGCCCGGGGGACTAATTTCTGTGGGAGTTCATTTTTCCTACCTCCAGTCTGACTGACCTTTCAGACCACACCCATAGGTACTTGCTCTACAGCTTCACTGACATATCTCAGAATTGTAGAATCATTTAGGTTGGAAAAGACCCCTGAGATCATCTCCCTCCAATATGAAGCCTCTGCTACGAAACTGGGTTTGAACAGCTTTCCAGCAAAAGTGCTGGGTTTTGGGGGGTTTTCTGCCCAGGCCATTTACAGTATGCACATGCCACAGAATTACAATCTGTAATTCCCAGTATTCCCAGCCACCTAAGCATGGCTGGCCAAAGGTGGAAAATACCCCTTAATTCAGGGAGATGGGTGCCATGGTGCTGCGAATCCCCAGCTGCTGCTGACCCAGCTGTAGGTGCACAGCTCTTCCAACAGCAGCTGTAGGAATCTCTCTCTCAAACACCACCAGGGCTTTGCTCAGGGCTAACTTAGGCCCAGCTAATGCTAAGGAACCATGTCCTGACCAGCCTCTTGTAGATGAGTACTTTAAAGAAAACACTGCTTAAAGAGCACAGGGCACTTCCTGTATGCCTGTAATAGCCCACTGAAATGCAAATCAATCTTCTCCAGGAAGCTATACCCCACTCCCCAGCCCCTTAAAGGAAGGCCTGTCACACACACACACAAACACTGGAAGCCTCAGGACCAGATTAATCCAAGAATCACAGCCAGGTAAAACAGCTCCCCTCCTTTAAATCAAGAAAAATGTATCACAAGAAAAATGTATCACAAGAAAAGCCAGCAACAGTTTTGGCATGCTTGAAGTTTCCAATTATTTTGGTGAAAGAACTGTCAGACCACACGGTCCCTTACCTGTGTCCAGAATTCCCATGGAACCTCCAATAACTGACATCAGGATTGTTAATAGCAGGGATTCCTTACACCAGGGTATCCCATAAAGACCAGCCGTTGTTGCAAGCATGGATAATGCTGGAAATGTTAAAAAAGCAAAAAACTCACATACTACAGTTTCCATTTAAAAAACACAGATGACCAAGAAATACAAATATATTCATGGTTATTAAAGTTACAGGTAATCCTATGATTATGCAGGTATTTGGTTATGCAATCCAAATACCTCAATTCATGGTTAGCAGTAGCAGCCAGAAAGTTCAATAGATCATTTTTCATTTGGAAAAATAAAAAGGAATTTCATGAGGATATAGACTCTGCATGACAAACCTCTGGCTAAAGCAAAGGGAGCAGCAGCTCCTGCTAGGACACTAAGAAGTCTTTTGCAAACTTCTGATTTAGAAATGTGACTTCACCATGAAACCAGTAAAACATGGGTTTGAACAGTGTCAAGCCTGTCCTGTGAGAACTGCACAATGTTTAATTTGGCTCAATTTTTAAAAGAACCCAAATCACTAAGCTCTTAAAATCCAGAAGTAATTGTACCTTGTCCAAGTGACCTCCACATAAAGATGCTGAAATTTTTTTATATTCTCTTCTCACATGTGGGATGTATTCCAAGGGATTTCTGGAGTTATAGACAGAACTAAAAAATTTCTCATAATAAATTCAGCAGCAATTCATTAACTGTATTAGCTTTGCCATTTACATACAACATGCCATTTCGAAAAGCATTTTTTAGCAGATGGAAATGGCTTTTATTACCATTTGGGAGAAAGTTCAGCAGTTCAATTCTATGCTTATCATTACCTCCATAATAAAATAACCTGCAATTAATATCTTGAACAGACAGTATTAGGTTCTTAGAAAGCTTGTACCAGTTCAGCTGTCTCTTACTATTTTTCAAATCAATGTCTTATCATAGATGCAGCAGATACTTAAAAAATCAGTGGGGGCTGATGTAATTAAGAATTCAGGTTAATTCCAAACAAAAAACAGCAACAACATCCAGAACCCCAAAGTCCTAGCAAGATACTTCGAATACATGTCTCAACACATTTTTGAAGGTGTGCATGCTGAGCTGCATGAGGAAAACACTAGAGGTGGGGTATATTAAGTACAGCTGCTCAGGTGCCCCACTCTGGGCTGAAAAGTGACTTCTCAGCAAGGGCTCAGTTGTCCACTTCAGCTCCACACCTGAGGATTGGCACTTAAAAGTTTCCTGGACAAACACAGATGATGTCTTCAATTTTTTCTCTGAACAGTAGCAGAATTCCAGCAGTCAGAAGGTGGGAGGTAAAACCACACAAGCCAAATTCTCTTACAGGCAGCCCTCAGATGATAAAAATGAGAACAGGTTCAGTCGTGCAAAGTGTGGTCTTGCCATAAGCACTACCAAACTGGAAAGGATTAGGAGATCCATCACTTCCTGAGTGCTGGTGAAAGACAGCTATCCTGCATCCTACCTCAGAAAGAGAAGAAAATACTAAACAATTTCAAGTTAGCATGCACTTCCACAGGTGTGTGCACTAATTCCATTCCAGAAGGCAAAGTCTCAAATGTGAGACACAGGCAACTCTGACCTTGTCAGGTGCACAAGGAGGAAGCTAAAGGAAACCCATTCTGCAGGTGTTAGGGGGCAGACAGATAAATGACAGGGGGGAGATTGGATACAGGTCATTAGAACAAGAGCAAATAAGAACCTCTCCATGAAAATGAAGGCAATTAGGGGAAAAAGAGAGAGGAGACAGACATTATATGACGTGATGGCTCCTTATAGGAGACAGGCACATGGGGATAAGAAGAGACTTAATTCAAACATTAGCAGTGGAAAATGGGATCTTCTCATCTTCTCTGAACTGACCATGTGATTACAGCATGGTCATTAAGGGAGGAATAGTTCCCTAAATGAAGGGGAAGAAAAAGAGCAAGCCCTGGTATGTTTTAATCCCTGATTTACAGCATAAAGGCATTTGGAAGAAAAAAAGACAGGGCTTCCGCGATTTTTGGTGTGCTTTGAGAATCTCTGCAGGAACGAGACAAAGGAGCCCCTTCTTTCTGGATGTTGAGTGTGGCTCCTGGCATCCTGACGGCTGAGCAGCCCCGCTCTGCCTGGACAAAGCCCACCCTGTGCTCCTACAGAGCAAGTTTCCACAGGTCCAGAAAACTGTTAAGATCATCAGTTGTGGTTCTTACACTTCAAATATTCCCATCGTTACAGACAGTAATTAATGTTTCCCACTTTAAATAAGTTAAAATTTGGCTAAGGCCTGCTAGTCAGCATCCACGGACTTTTGTCCAGTACACGAAGATGATCGTGACCGATGCGTGTTAAGTAAGGGGAGGGTTTTAGGAAGCTCCCCCCATAGAAATGCGCCTCAGCGTGACTGCTGGAGGTTTCTGCTGCACACGATAGCCAAAATACAGCTTCCTGTTTCACGTTTTGTAGAGTGCCATTACAGAAGCCTGTATGCTCCAAGAGCACCTACACTAAGCACATTACTTGACACAAACTAAAAAAAGTCCTGTTGTGCTTTCCAGTGCAAACCAAAGGCAGCATTTGGTCAGTCCATGCAGATTGTGTCAGTTCAATCCCAGAGACCTGTGCTGATGTGCCCAGGGCCCAGGCTCTGGCAGTGACGCCGCACAGCAGCACCGCCCGGCACACGCGGGGTCACGGATCCGACAGGGCTGAACGCAGCGACAGCGAGCGGCGGCACAGCCAGGGAGATCTGGGGGAACAGCACCGCATCCCACGGGCCCTCCCGTTCCCGGGGCTCCGCACCGCTCCGCAAAGGCGACACATCTCCCTCGGGGGCTGTCCTCGCCCGGGAGAAGCCCGAGTTGCTCCGTACAGTGTCCGGCGGGGCAGCACTCACCGAGCAGCAGGCTGGCGTTCATGCAGTCGAAGAGCACCCCGCCGAGCACCGACCCGCCCAGGTAGCCCAGGGACCGGCCCACGAAGATGTAGTAGATGTCGCTGACGTTCTTGCGGACATTGGCGGCCAGGTTGGGGAAGGTGGGACCCAGCACGGCGATGCTCATCCCCTGCAGGGCAGAGTGCGGGGTCAGCTCGCCGGCCCGGGTAAGAGTCCGCACGGCCCCCCGGGGCCACCCTCCCTCGCTCGCTCGCTCGCTCGGTCATTCACTCACCAGCCCCAGGAAGGAGGCGCAGAGCGCCCCGGTGANCCCCGCGCACGGCGCCGGGAGGAGCATCGGGAATGGGAGCAGGAGGAGCGGCGGGCTCGGCCCCGGGGGGCGGCACCGCCTCCCTCTCCACCGGGGGCTCCTTCTGGGCACACTGCTCGGCGCTGGGGAGCGACATTCCCGGGGCCGCTGGCACTCCACACCGCCGCAGGCTTGTGCCACACTGCCTGGAGAACTGCCCTTATAAACTAGCATTTATTGTTTTATTTATTTTTAATCTGCGTTATCACTCAACCTGCACTCGACCTTTCAGACAACCGATCATAAAAGGTCTTTGTCTTCTACAACGTCNGACCCAGCACGGCGATGCTCATCCCCTGCAGGGCAGAGTGCGGGGTCAGCTCGCCGGCCCGGGTAAGAGTCCGCACGGCCCCCCGGGGCCACCCTCCCTCGCTCGCTCGCTCGCTCGGTCATTCACTCACCAGCCCCAGGAAGGAGGCGCAGAGCGCCCCGGTGATGCACCAACGCAGGGCGACCCCGTCCGCGCCTCGTCCCCAGCGCCACCCGCCCGCGGCCGCCCCCGCCGCCG
>VYZT01062144.1:0-24401 GCA_013400735.1 Pomatostomus ruficeps | reverse complement strand
TCTGTCCCATTATATATATATATACATATATATATTTGTAAAGCACTGTTGTTCCTCTTTTTTCTCATACCATTGCCTGAAAGCCCTTTGATTTCAAAATTTTGCCAATTCGGAGAGAAGGGGGTTACATTTTCCTATTCTAAAAGAGGCTTCTGCCTTCTTAAGCAAATACCTGTCTTTGAAACCAAGACACACACTAAAGCTACAAAACTTCAAATGCCTTGAAAATGTGGCTTGAAATCAAATTCAAAGACTTGTCAAAAAAGTTCAATGGTATAAAAGATTCTTGTAGCAGTTTTGCAACTTGAGCAATAGTTCAAGACTTCTTCAGTATCATATAATATCTTCAGCCAAAAAGTAGAAATCTAGCTTCAGTAGGAGGAGGTCAGGATGGTACAGGTGGGAAAAAAAAAGGCATCACAAGCCAGAATCCAGTTCTTTGGCTGGCTTTTCTGTTGTGTCTGACACCAAAGTGCTTTCATTTTCCAGCATTTTCTCAGTAGTTTCTCCATCAACAGGTTTTACTCTTTCTTTCAACTTCTGTCGTTCATGCACCCAGGGGATGAAACACAAAATAGCTCCTCCAATGAGGGGAGGGACTCCAGCCAGGTAAAATGCTACATCATAGGTGCCAAGCTTATCCCGCAGCAATCCTGCAAAGGCAGAAAGTTAACAAATATAAATAGATAAAGGGGCCTCAGGAAACTGCAAGAAACAGGTCTTGGCTTCAGCTTCAGAAACCCAAGAGCTGGCACAGATTATAACCACTAGAGCCTGACAACCTGATGGCCAAATAGAGGTGGTACTTTTAGGGAGAAAGGTATTCCAAAGCTGATTTGGAAGCAGTAATGAAGAGTTGAGTATGTCACCCCTCAGCTGCTTAATTTCCATCCATTCAAACAGGTACCATCTCTCCTATTTGAAAGTTGCTCATTTGAGCTTCTCCAGCACTTGTACCTTGCCGTGACTTAGAGAAATTCTCCCTCTTTTGATACCAGTTACCTTTGATCAAGATGCCCCTTCCTCCAATTCTAGATATACTCCATATACTACATTCCTCGTAGCCTCTTATTAAAAAGTGTGTTTTCCAATCATTCACTCTAAATGCTCTCTCCAAGTTCCTCCCATTGGTCAAATTCTATGTAAGTATTAATAGCTGTGACACTATATCCAGATCAGGAAGCATCTAGTCTACACTCTTCTAGTTTCAAAATTTTGTCCTTTATAATGCTGCTTAGTTCAAATATGTCTTATGAAGTACCTTTCAGTAGCACTCACCAGGCCTCAGGGCAAATTATCACTGAAAACCATAAGTGGTGAGGAATACAGCTTCAGCTGCTTCTACCTCCCAAGAACTTCCAAGTTTTCATCTTCAAATCCCGTACTTTGTCGAACAGTCTCCCACCAAAGAATAAGTAAAGCCAGTGTTCCTACTTATGAGGAGCAATTAAAGTGACTGGAGCCTTTAGCATCACAATGGTTTTAACATGAGCAAATTTTGGAATCCAGCTAATTTTCAGATTTTAATTCAGAGGCCCTCTGTAACACAAGCAACCGATAGGGTGTCACTTGTACAGCATGGAAAATGTCAGGTCCTAAATCCAACTGGAAACCTATCTTTCCTTTGAGGAATGTTTTACACCTGTATAACAATGAAAAGGCTGAGCAAACTTTGAAGAGTGCAGTAAATTAATAACCCATGAGCAGTAGTTAAACTCCCTGTATCTTCTCAAGCACACACTTGAAAACTTCCAATGTCAGTGCTCTGCACATGATGCAGGAATGGGAAACATGGTCAAAAAGTCATGCAAACACAGAAACATATTTGCAGCTGCAAACCCTGCCTGCACTCACCTGCAATGGGTGGACCGATTGTCATAGGCACTGACATGAGGCCCAGCAGAAATCCGATGGCCTGGGAGACGTCCTGAGCCCCAACGAGCTCGAAGGCAATAGGAGCCATAATGCAAATGAAGCACCCATCAAACAGGCCCATGAAGAGACAGACAGCAACAAGAGCTCCAAAGACATGGCACAGTGGAATCATCATAGACATCAGCCCAATAAAAAAGAATGAGGCCACCTAAATATGAACAAGACAAAAAAATTTTAAAAAATGCATTGCATCAAATTTGCAAATCGTAAGGGACCAGATGAACCTCCTTGCATTTCAGTGAATTAGATTGCCTGCCTGCATTTGCTTTAAAGTAAATATAATCAGTCTCCATGGATTACCACAATCGGAAGTTACATATCAAGATAAATAAAAACATATAACTCATGACAGGCAAAGAAATTCCACTACCCATTTCACAAGCTTTGAAAATGCATTTGTAGTCCACTATCCTGCAGTGATTGTGTAAGGTCATTTCTCATACACTAACATTTTTTAAGAAATAAAAGTCACAGAAATATTAGAAGTTAACATAGCTGAAACACTGTAATTAGACTCCTCATTGTTGTAAGTTAAGTAAAAATAAGTGGTTATTTCAGGGTGCTTATATTCCACAGAAGTGTAAACATTACAATTTTTCCATTAAAAAAAGGATCACGATACATTGGTGTAGTCATGCATACTTAGAAAGATTTTCTTTATATAACCTTAGATTATTTATTTGTTTTAGATTAAAGAAGTAAAACTCTTTCAGCAAATTTTAGCAGAATTAAAAAGAAAATAAAAGAGTTTTGCCTGTGCACCATCCATATGTAATCTGCCATTGGAAACCAATGTCCCACTTAACTGCAATAAAACACCGAGGACCCTAAATTTATCCATGACAACAAATACTCTAGCAGAAAGGTAGTTCTTTCCTGAGAATTTTTGATTTCCATAATGCAGTGCAGACAATCCCCACTAGATGCCTCCCTTGCTTTTCATTTTAAGAGACCAAACGGAGAACACCTCGTGGTTGCCATGAAAGTGAACTAAAGCTTTTCCAAAATCCCACATTAATACTGCTAGTTTCTCAAAAAAATATATAGTTTATAAGCATGGAAGGAAAGAAATGTATATCTTCCTTCATCTCCAAACTTCAGCATTTCTGGAAGCTGGGACTCTTTCTGCAAAATCTCCTCAACTAAGCACCTCTTAAATTCCCATGGCCATACCCCTGTGTACTATGCACAGAACATATTTGACACCAAATTAGTGCCTGTCAGAGATCAAGAAATCAAAAATCCTTAATAGAGAAACATGGGTTAATTTTTTCCCCCTTCTGCAACCATTATGAAATCACGGGATAAAGCAGAGAAAGCAGATCCTAGAGACTCCTCAAAGGTTCTCACTCACATGCCAATGATCAGTAATTTCTTTCATTCCCAGCTGAAAACAGACAGCAGGAAACAGACATTTTCTTATCATTAAAAACAAAAATCAGACTCATGAACCTTGTACCAAAGGCTCCTAGTATCAAAACCCATACACTGAGTTTCCTAGAGTTTTGAAACTTCCCAGTTTGAATCTCCAATCAGTTCATTTCTTTACTTATTATTAGTATCCGAAAACAAAGCCTTTGAAATACACAGTTCTGAAGGAATACAAAAACGATAAAGACAAACCTGTAAATAAATTTTTTTTGCACCAGGAATATAATCTGCAACTCTGCCAAAGATCAATCTGCCAACTCCTGAAGTAATGCCCACACACAGCAGAAGTACTTCTTCTGGCACATTGTCAAATCTCTCTTTTACATGATTCATCTGTTTAAAAAGAGAAAATAAATTTGCTTTAGAATTAAAAGATAGACCTGTGAAAACTTGAGTCAAATAGAAGTAATCTGTCCATCTCAGATTTACAAACTCAGATACAAATGGTCATCTGACCTACTTTGCTTTTACAGATTTTAGAATGCAGTATTTAGTGCAATACAGTAAAAACAATCTGAAATGTGTTGTTGTTCTATCCACAGGCTAGGACAAGGAACTTAATTCAGGAAAACAAGGCTCTCTCTAATTTAAAAAAAAAAAAATTTAGAAGTGTTCTCTCCAACCACTCTTAATTTACTTGTCATAGATTCAAAGTAACACAGAATTCACATGGGCTGGTTGCTTCCCTGGCTGGGGCTCTCTCAGGTGTGCAGGGACTGAGTGATTAACAGGAATCATTGCAATACTGCTCCGTGCATTAAGACAGACACAGAACTACTGAACTTGCAGCATAGCTCAGGGCAGGAGCAAGAAGCAGAGCTGGAGATCAGATAATGGAAGAAGAGGCTCTCTAAAATGTCTTATCCCAACATCCACGATGTCCAGGGGCAAGGAGGAAGAGGGGCAGGAAGCACCTGCAGTGCCAAACACAACAGCAAGCACTCCCACGAGAGGGTGCAGCCACAGCAGCAATGAACAGGGCAGACTGGAAGAATGATTCATCAGCCACTTCAGCCCGAAGAACTAAAGCAACTGATCAATGGTCCTGACAGCAGGCCATCAACCACAATAGGATGAACGACCAGTGTCAGTAACTCCAACTTTTCAAGCCATGTTAAAAAATATATATATACACACACACACACACACACATATATATATATATGGATTTGGATTTTTTATATTCTTTTCTGATTCCACTGTGTTTTTTGTTTACCTTTTTTTTTAAAATCAACCCCGAAGACCAGAATATTACCCATAAGACACCTTTTTTGCACTTGTTGCTTCACTTGTTGGAACATGCTTGGCAATACCAAATATGCCAAAGTGGGCACTAGAAGGTGTAGAAATAATTTGCACAGTCCTGCAATCTCCGTGCTCATAAGCAGTTCTGAACAAGACAAGTAAAACAAGTAAAAACAAGTAAAAGCTCAGAGGTGTGAAAGAGCAAACAGACAAAACTGATTTTAAGTAAAGATGTAGTAAAAACGTTTGAGAGACAAGGTAACCGCAGGTTGATATCACTTCAAATCAGAGAACCCTTAATTTCCTATCTATAAAATGAAAAAGTTCCATTTTAGTAAACACTTCTAGAGCAGAATAGTCTAGATTCTTTTCTGGCCAGAATGTTAATATACAAGCAGAGCCCTTCTTTTCCAACAAGAAAACAGGACTTGTTGAGAAACAGCAATTTTCTTAAGTATAAAATCTACTGGTCTTTTTTTTACATATCACAGAAAGCCTTTTAAATCTAATATTAATTTGTCCAATATAACTGATTTTGAAAGAAAGAAAAAAAAAGGGGGGGTTATCCTCGTTTCAAAGAAAAACTTCTAACTTAAATTGAAGACAGGTGCTTGCTCTGGTTTTTTCTTTGCTTTGTAAGACACATTTGGGAACAGAATCTGATGAAATTTTTCATCTGAAATGACATTTAAACATAAAAGATAAGCTGTTCTACTTATTCCCTTTCTCCCAAAGGTGAGAAAAGGAAAAGCTGACAGTTTTCCCACCCCTACCTTTATGTGCCTGTCAACACCTGCTGGCCCAGCTGGTGAGAGAAGCCAAAGTGTTCTTTGCAATTTTTGTCACCTGTTCCACTTTCAAGTTTCTGCAGCCTCTGGACGGTTTAATTAGCAGGCCTGATCCATCCACTCCCTGGAGGCTTTTCAAGAGGCAAGATAAAGCTTTGTATCTAGATAACTATTAACCCTGCACCTGCAACTGAGTAACTGGATTTCTTAAAGTAGCACAGTAGACAGTGAAACACTGTCACTCTTAGATCAACAGGGGAAAATACTGATTCAATTAACTCCTTAAGCAAGAAAATAACCACTACTCATCCCAAACTGCAAATACCTATATTAGTATTTACTTTTCTAGCTTCCACTGCTCTTAAGCACACCATAACCTTAAAGAAAGCTTCCAACTAGATATAAGGAGAAACTTTTTCCTCAGGAAGGCAGTGGCATAGGCTATCCAGAGAGCTTGTTCAGTCTCCTTCCTTGGAGGTTTTTCAGGACCAAGTGCACAAAGCCCTGAGCAACCTGGCCTGATCTCTCAGAGCTGAACCTCAGATCCTTAACAGCATACTCAATCTTCAGTGACACAGTCCGTAAGTAAGCTGTAAGCAACAGCAGTATGCACTGCCTGAAAATACAGTGATTCAGGACTAATTTGGTACTGTAAGTGTAACACTAGGTTAAATATATTTATGATTAAGTAGCTCAAGCAGGATTCAGATTTCCACAGCTTTTTAGCTGTTAGAACTACTCAAATATCCCACGATGAGCAATTGCTTGTGAACCTTCTCAGGCATTAATGCTCCCTTTGCTGCAGACCTGTACAAGTTATAATTATATCACCCTTCAGCCATTATCTACAGCAGCCAAATGGGGACCCAGGCACACAGACACAAAGGCCAAAGCATTTCACTATAGGATGTGCCTGTTCTCAGTAATGCAGTGCCTCTTCACCCAGGGCTATGTGCATGTTCAATTGCAGCTCTAATTTTTTCCAATGTAGAAAAGACCTGATCGGCTCAGGCAAAATTACAGTCCAGAGTAGCATGGCTTCTTTAATATTTAAAAATATAATTTATCTTTATACAATCCAGTTTTCCAAATCAAGATACAAGCAATGAGAATAGAACTGAATGTATTCCTGGCATCAGCATTCTCCTTTATATCTATGACCTCTATTATCAGGGTGACACACAGAGCTTGTCCAAATTCTCATCACTGTTAGAATGGGAGTAGAATAAATATCAGCCACTTAGTAGTGGCTGGAATGCTTTCCAATATACAGTCGTGGTTGATCTCTCTCCATCCAACCAAGACCCAGATTTTGCCAAGGCCTTCCCTTCACTGCACACACATTTCAGCTACATTGACACAGTGAATCAAATACTTCAGTCTGAGCAAAGCTGTATCTCCTTTTTTTCCAAACACAAAGAACCTGAATCTGAAAGAACTGATTATGAACTAGTAAGAAATAATTCTGTTAACCACTTTCTTCCCATGTATATTCCATTGTTTGGGGATTCCCAATCAAACAAAGCTTTAGTAGGCTAAATGCAATAGTCTCTCTGACCAAAAGAGATGGCCAACAGCAATATATAACATAGGAAACTCTGAGCACATTAAAACCACCATTTTCTTCAATTACTGATGCAAGTCCTGATGTCTGACAATTTCACTGAAAACAAGTGTAAGGATAAAAGGGAATGTTTATAGCATACTGCTGGTACCATTTGTATACTAGAGATATTATTCCTAACTGCTCCAAATTAAGTTTCCTGAAAGAGCTGAGGGGGTATAGAAGCCTAGAAGATAAGGGGGCACATGTGCATGTTTCAAACACTGATAGCCAGATAGCTGTGGAGCCAACCAAAGACTGTTGGTAATAACAGCCAAGGATTGTTGGCAATAACATACTGTGAAAAAGAACAGGATGTGGCTGGAGAAGGGGGCCATACGGAGGTAGGGGTGTGCTTTTCCATGACAAATGTACTTGTTCTGGGTCCTGGAGATAAGAGTAACAGAACGGTGCAAGCACAGGAATGAGTTCAAGAAGCCAGCATGGATTGTCAGGGGAAATCAAGACCAAAGAGCCCTGAAACCTCTCAACCCATTTCCAGGAAGGTCGACAAGAACAGACTATGCATAAGTTTCTCACTTTCCATGTGTATTGGTTATCTCCAGGGCAGAGAGAAGTAGCCCCACCAAGTCCAGGTGGCACCCTGGCCATTCCATCCACTGGATCAACACTGTAGCCAGGACTGGTGATCTATTTCTTTGCAGTGAACTGTCCTGGATGACTGGAAGTTTCAGGAAGTGCTAAAAAGCAGAGCATTAAGTAACTCTGGATAATCCACTGTTTATGGACTCACCACAAAAATGGGAGTGAGGAGGGAAACAGAAAAAGAAACTTGGTTGCCAGCGAGCTTTACGATACTGGGCACTGGGAAGATCACTTAATGCAAATACGTTTCTGGTCCAGACTCCACCAAAGAAACTTTCACTGATGAGCAACAAACCAGCAACACAAGCCAGCAACTCCTGAACTCTGCAGAAAAGATGATCTTCATGTTAAGAGACGGAATTATCACTACTAATACCTAACATGGATCCATTTTTAAGGGATCGTCAATACCTGAGATAATTTCTATGACATGTTACTGTAGCGAAGTGTCTTTACATGACAAATACGCATATACACATCTTCAAATAATTCCTGCTTACACACTTGCCCCAACAGTGGAAATAAGTCTTTTTATCTCTTGCCAATTTAAACTATGTAAAAAACGAGGAGAAAATTAAATAAACAGGGTGATTTATTACTTGGCAATAGGGAAATTTTCTCTTATTCCACTGAGTAAAGCAGATTAAACAGAATAATTCATACATCATGAAGATTCTGAACAAGCATAATCTAAATTTCTTAAGTAAAACTGAACACAACAGTTAACAGGTTAACTGTTAAACCTATTTAACATAAAAACCCCAAGCACTAAAAATTCAAAAAGACTCAAGGCTGACAATTACACAGTTAAAATAGTTTTGAGGGTTTTTTTTTTTTCCAAAAATAGTTAGTCCTGAAGCCATATGCCCTAAACAATAGTAATTTTTTAAAATCTCAGAGTTGTTAGTGCTGTCCTAAAAAGCCTGTAAAGGAAACCAGTGGCTTGGCATGGCTTGGGCAGCAGCAACAAGACAGATAAGGCACACACACATCTTTGGAAGCTCACAGTGACTGAGCACAAGGATGCAGGGATCCACAGGAAGTCAAGTGTTATGTACACGAGGGACGAGAGTTAAATTGTGGGATACAACTTACCCTTTTAAAACTTTTTTTCAAATTATTCCTATTTGTGACTACAATCCACAATTTACAGTCTCTGTATCTTGTGGCCTAGAGCAGTGCTTCCGGGGCCTATTTTACTCTCAAAACTCAACTATGTCCAAAATCAGCTACTATCAGCACATCCTAGAGAGTTGCAGGTCAATCACATTAATTTAGATTTCCAGAATAACAGCAGAAAAATAAACAAAATAAGAACTATTTGTAAATATCAAACAGGTAACATCACAAACTAAGATTCAACACAGATTTGTGGGGAGAAAAAGAAAACAAACAACCCTAATTTCTCTCTATTACATGGTAGGTAGCAAACCTTGCCTACAGAAGGAAGGGCAGATGTAACAAATCTTGACTTTGGCCAGCATTTAGGAATTCTCTCAAACATAATTCTTATAAACCAGTTGAGAAAACGTGTCTAATACAAGAAGAATAAAATACATCAATTCAGGACATGATGTGACTTCTATACACTGCTCGGTACCAGTAAACTCTCAGCTGATTTTTTTACATCCTGTTTTGTTCATTACTCATTATTACATCGACTATGTGTACAGAATCTAAAAGAAAGACCTGGCAACAAACAAATTTGATAAGCATGACTTATGAAAAAAGATTTTTAAAAGAATTATTTAAAAAGGTTCTACACCAAAATAAACTGGTACTCAAAAAAAAAAAAAAAAAAAAACAGCCTGGGTAAATTGGGTAAAGTACCAGTATACCTCCACATCTTATTTTCTGTGATTCCCAAAGTGACTTGTTGGATGTCTTAGAATAGTCACAGATACATACTTATTGAGTGTTACAACTTTAAAATTCTTCATTTAGTTCTAGCTTGGTAGAACTCTGCTGCACGTTTGATTAAAAGGAAACCTATGACTGAAGGAAGCAATTTTTTTAACATTATCACTTAGATGACACTTGTAGAAACTTAAGGCATTCTTTTCAAATCCTAGTGGCATTTACTAATGCAATAACATGTTATCAGTTTACAATTTATGTGATTTAAACTGAGCACATTATATGATATGCTACAATTAAGAAATTATGCAATATCAAAACAATGGATTAGAAAATCCTGTACAATGCTACTGTTGTGTCCTAAAAGAGGTTGACCTGCTTGCTCAAGAACAGCATCTGTGCTACTTTTATCACATCTCTCAGGACTAGACACCTTAAACCATAGGACCTAGGCAAGTAAAATCTAAACAGGTTCTTAAACCTCCACTCAAGCACCACAGAATTCCCAGGGCATCCATAGCATTTCAGGATCAGAGATCTACTTGCGGACATGGTCATAATCCCATCAGCTTTCACAAACTTGGGTGAAGCACCTGACTCATTCTACTGGGGAACAGAAGAAAGCTCTCAAGTGTCTCAATTCTTCAAGAAAGTACCAAATACACTGCCAAGTGTCCACCAGATCAGGGCCTTGAGAAACTGAATTAAGTAGTCACATTTTCGTTTAAATCCCAGCGAAAAGGTGACAATGATAGTCTCCCCTTCTCACAAAGAGATACAATCCTTACTCAGGATACAGACATTTATGTTCCCTTTTTTTTTTCCTGCCTGGAGCAATCCAAAACCACCTCTCCCTCTTCTAGGAAATATTCTGCTCAGTAGTAATGACCAATTTAATTCAATCATCAGAAAAGAACCTGAAAAATACCTCAGAGCTTGACAATTACTGCACTCAAATAGAAAGAGCTGGGTTCCGAGATCTTCTCAATGGAAGATTCAAAACACACAGTAAGAAATTCACAAGTCTGAATAGGACTTAAAAAGCAAACAGGTTTTCCATACAGTTCTATGTGGAGCAGGAACTGGACGCAAAAGGTGGTCTGTATATGAGTGAAGAAATTTTGCAATGAGTTTTTGTTACTTTGTATGAGGACAGCAGGGCAAAACCAGCTGTGATCTCAGGCTTCTGGGCACTAGTTCAAGTCAAGATGTTTCGAGCATCCAAAGATAGGATTTTGAGTTTACCATTAAAATAACATTAAAACAAATAAAAAGGCTAACACACTTTGCAATTTACTTTGACTTTGAACTATATGCTCCATCTGCTATCAGAATAGTTTGTATTATGCCAGAGTACATGAAGTAGTGTGCTGTTAGAGACTGATGCAAAGGAAATCACAATGAAACCCAGACCTTTTGACCTGCCAGCATTGCACAGACCCGAGGAAGACTGCTTTGCTCTGACCCTTCAGTGTCACCACGTAATTTGTACCGGAGCATACCTGCTATCTAATATATTTTTAAAACTTTCATTTACTTTTACTTCTCAAAAAAACCCCAGAAAACATGTTTTATTCTTTTTTGTCTCTGATCTTTCCATACCTATATTATTTATTCGTCCTCAGTACTTATTTGAAACATATCTAAAATTTGCTGTCAATAGCAATTACAAATATAAATTAGGAAATAATCTATTTCTTTTCCCTCCACCACCCCCAATGTTCAAAGTGGATGATCTAACCACGAATAAATACTGCCAGGTCAACATTAAGGAATACTGGAAAAGAAAGGGGTGCACAGGATAATGACAGAAGTGGATAAAGGGGGAAAATTTCACTAACCTGGGCAGTCAAACTGCAGCAGATGTTGAGATCTGAAGGGAGATAAATGCAAAGATTAGAAAAGCAAGTAAAGCATGGGGAGCCATTGAAGATTTTGGGTCTCAGAGATATCTGCTTAATAATTACATCAGACCTTTAAAAAACCGGTGTCTTGTTAGTCTTCCATTGGAGGGAGAAATATGATAGATTAAGTGGATGAGAAAGGTAATAGTGCTAAAATTGACAGCTACACCTAATTTTAGCTTTTTTGGATTACCTAAAGTATAGAGAAATCTGCTTGACACACAGATACTGTTAGCAGTAGACATAATTTAAAAGATACTTTTCTACCATTACAAGACTAACAGCAGATTCTGGGAAATAAAAGACGTGGTAGATTTCAGACAAATGTAGGAGATCTGAAGAAATGAAGAGGTTTCTTGAACAGCAGCCCATAAAAGGAAGTGAATGGAGGGATGGAGGCTGTTTTTTCCAGTTTGAGTTTAAAAAAATATCCAGACACACCCATTAGATATTAAGCATTATTTTACACAACATTCTAAAAGTAGCAAATTTATTACATAATGCAGATGGTTCACAAAACACAGACAGTACTTACCTTACAAGAACTGATGTGTTATTGCCTTACAAGATGTGCTATGTGTATGCACCTTACTGTGGATATGCATATTTTGTATGTTAGAGATTTTTGGTTACTAGAGTCCTTACAGTATACATCAGACTCTTCACCATGCTCTGCACTCAGACATAGAGGAAAACATTTAACTCTGTGCTTCCATTTGTCTCCACTGTGGAATCTAGGGACATAAGAATTAAAGGGAGGAGAGAGGCGTAGGATTAGGACTTTACACACAATGCAAAACCTGAACAACTTCACATATTGCAAGGTTAATCCTTTCTACTATGGCTCCTTGAAAAGTCTCTCACTGCAGAGAACACGGAGCCACTGCCACTGTCTGTGGACAAGGGCAGAAATTAAAACACACATTTCTCAAATGAGGAGTTGTAATTTACAGATGTCATATCTGACAACATTTAGGGAACACATCATTCATGTGTTCTCCCCTCAGGGGAGGCTTGAAGAGCTACAGAAATATTTGTAAGCAGTGTTATGGATGATGATTAGTGTCTTGTTGGGCAGAACATCAAACACTGCAGTGAGATTCACCCGACCATCATAGCTTATCCCACTATGGCAGCTCAGATCTGCTTGAAGAATCTAACGTGGTTTCTATACCACCTTAATATTTTTCCAGTATAATTCTTCCTAACGACCCAAAGCTTTTGCCTGAGGAGGGTGCAGTTAACAAGAGGAAAATGTCAATTTTTCTTAATAGGCAGAAAAAAGATAATGTTTTTTCCTGAATAAGTTTCAGAAACTTCCAGAGTATGTGGAAGTAAATACAGCTTTCAAGTTGCATAGCAAGAATTTCAGACAAGTTCCTAGGAAACTTGTTCCTAGGAAAGTTGTAACTACAGAGGATTGCAGAAGAACTTGGCTCTTCATTTCTCCAAGCTGATTGCACAAGACAACAGTTTTTATTGGCACATATTCTAGGGGGCAAAGGTTCAAACACACTGAATTTGCACAGCAGAATCTGATCTCTTATTAACAAAAACAAGGCACAGCACTGATACAGAGTGAGAAATGGGCAGAGACAAGCCAAAATAGGTAGCTCATAAAGAACAGAGCTGAAGGCCAAGTCATCCTCAAGGCTCAATTTTAAAAGGTACTCCAAGGTGATAAAGTAGTTGTAGAACAGTTAAACCACACAAAAGACACAGAACTTAGGCTACAGACCAGAAGGTGGAGGGGGAGGAATCAAATTTGGCAAAAAAAGTCAGCGTCATCTATAATCCATATCAGCAAGTCCTCCCATTAATTATGATATTTCTAAAGTGAAAAAGAATACTTTTCTTATCTAAAGGACAGGAACAAAATGGATGCTCCAGCAAAAGATAGGAAGCATAGACCAGCAGACAGCACTATCTTTTTGTCTAAGTACAGACTATGTGGACATAGTCTAGACTCAGCAACTTCGAAGTGACAAACACGAGATCTGGAGACAGACACAGCCACCCAGAGGACAGACTAACATTTATCCAAATTGCCTGATTTTGTGATGCAGCCAAGAAAATGAGTTTGTTTATATGCACGAAAAAGTTCTTATGACTAGCATGTACTCTAATCCGCTTCATGACTCTCCCATGAATAAAATTGCTTGGAAGCATCTCTACTTTTCAATCTGAGATGCATTTTCTTTTCCAAGAACCTTGGAGCATCCAAGGTGATGCGTTGTTTCTCAGCAGCAGTATCTACCTTTCTTTTCCTAAGCACTAAGTCTGAAATCTCCCTTCCCTGTTCCTTGGAGGTCCAGATGAACCTCTTCCTGGCATGCACAGATTTCAGAGAAGCAATGAGGCATTCAATCTTCAGCATCTGTCCATGGAGGACATTAAATTCAGTATTTATTTGCCTACCAGGACAGATTCTCCTAAGAAAGTTGTTGGAAAAAATGGCCAGACACACACCATGTTTTCATCTCTTTAAACACAAAGCAAACAGGCAAAGAACACATATACTCCACATAGCTACTGCTAACCAAAAATCTCTACATATGCAAGTATGTACCCATCATGGAATATGAACATGGATAAGCATCAAAAGGAAAAGTCAGATTTACACAATAGATTAAGAAATAGGCAGCAAAGCAAGGTGAGAAATACTGAAATCTTTTCCTGTGTTATTCTGAAGTTTTAGGAGTACAGTCAGTGTGATGGTAACTTTCACACTGCATATCAATTAATGCACAGCCTCCTATACAAGCCTGTAGCCCTGTTTAAAAAATAAGCCTAACCTTCAAATATATCTAGTCATTATTTAAGAATATTTCCTTCATAAAAAATATTTAAACTTAGAAAGGCAACTTTATCAAGACTGATTTTTATCCCATTATCTACCATCCAGTTGCTTTTTTCAAAAATAGAACACATAATAAATATGTGCACTATTTTGTTCAACTACTTGGTTGTTAAATTCAGCTTTTCATCCTGCAAGGTGTCAAATACTATAAATAAGGCAGGACCTATCATTTGCAAGAGGCGTTTAATAAAAGTAACTGCTAAATCAAACCATATTGGAAACACCCCAAGACAAATGACTACAGGACTGAAACACTGCACTGAAAGTATTAAGATGATTTTCTCTGTCCTAGCAGTATTCCTCATAGTGACTGAATATTGCTACATCAAAACAACACAATACTGGCCCCGTTTTTTAAAGTGTGTCATAATCAATATTCATACTGAAACCTGGTAGTGATTTAGTCACTGCTTAGAGAAGACTAGGCAGTGACAACATCCATTTTAAGCAGTATTTCTTTTCACCCTGCTAAATAAAGCACAAAAAGCAACCACATCGTGTAAGCTACCAAGCATGTGACCTTGTATCAAATTTTGACAGAAATGACCTAACAAGCTCCTAAGAATCAAGGATCCATGATCCTGATTTAAGTAACTATTTTTTAACAGTAAGAGAAAAACCCTAAACCCTTAACATTGGACTGCTGAAAAACAGAAGTTCTCTGTTTATTATTGAAACAAGCAAAGGACAAGTGGCACAGAGACTAGGTATACTTCCTTTCAAATATACTTCATAATTTCCTTGTGAGATAATTCTTACTAAAAACACTTGGAAAGAGTGTTTTCCGCTAATTCCACAGATTGTTGTTGTGCTTTCACTATTTAAACCAAAATAGACTAAACAAGGATTTTATTTGTCTATCTGCCTATTTTAGAGAGGTATCAAAAAAAATCTCAATCATTATTTGGACTGGTTTTAAAATTGAGAGGAATAACAACCATTTGATTTAGTAATCTTATGACTTATTAGTTTGTTCTTCAACCATCTCAATTAATGCTGAAAGGATATCATAAACTTAAGTCAAAACTTATTTATAGTCTTTATCTCAACCCAATTCTCAAGTCACATGTAATGGAACGCCTATTAATGGAATTTGACACCAATTAAACTGGGATAAGAAAAGCTCTCCCTTTTGGTTCTCCTTTGCAAGAGCCAAAAGGAATCTGATGCCTGGTATCTACCAGTCAGGACTCATGTCAAGGAGCTGGCAAGCATTGCCAGTCCCTATCCAGCATGCCATATAATCAATTTGTTAATGCATTTAATTTTAATTAGAACCTACTTAATGAGCAGGTTGTTTCTTTGGTTTTAACAGCTTTTATTCCACATATCAAATACAGTGCAGAGAGTTAAACTGCAAAGACTTGGCTAATTCTGTCATTCCAAAGCCCAAAAAGAGTTTTTACTTCTTGCTTCCTACAGGTTTCACAATGTGCATTCTCCTTTACAACACGCTTCAGAAAATGTAAGAGGAACGAGCAGAGACCAAGGCTGGCCCAGAAGCACTCAGAGACCCTGGCTGGGACCTCAGGAGCTCTTGTGCAGTGCCAGGCTGGCAGACAGTGACTCCTGACAGTGACTCCAGCACATCCAGCCTGCAGTCCCCAGCCCCCACAGGCCGAGTGGTGATACACAAGGACCCCAACCCACAGGGTCTGTGCCACCTATGCATGGCAGAGAGCAGCCATTCGGGCAGAAACTGTCTTTCCAGGTGGGAAAAATGGGACTTGGTGAGTACAGGAACCAGGTCAGAGAGCATGACATTCACTGTGTAAGTATTTTTTCCTTAGGGAACTTGCAACCAGTACCCCTGTCTAGCAGTCTGGCTGCTGTCAGCCACCCCTAACACTTGGAAAAATTCAAGAATTTTAGCATAACAAAAGCTGTCATTTGTCTAAGGATCTTATCCCTTTTCCAGTATTACTACAGTTTTTAAAATACAATCAACAAGGAAACAATAGTAACTTTCATTTTCAAATCTGAAGAAAATGTTCTCCAGTTTGGTAGATGCACCAGTGAAAAACCTTTTTTTTTTTCTTATAGCCTTTGATGTATTTCTAAGTACATACTTCTGTGTACTTCTGGAAGTACACAGTGTGGCTTTTTTATCAAAAGCAGATAAAACTAGGATAAAAAACATCCAGAGCTATCTACTTGAGCTGAAGTATCTGTGTTGAAGGGCACAATCCATGCTGTTCCTTCATGAACACTGACTTATTCACTTTCTCAAATACAGACCCACAGGAACTTTAAGTAGAATTGAGTATTTAGATGCAAGTAAATTAAAATGAAAACTTGTGGGTGTCAGGGAGGGGTTTTGACAGGAACTATTCAGTCTGAGTATTGCTAAGAGCTGGTAAAGCTTCCCCTCTCAAAGGAGGCATACAAAGCATGCCTCTGTCTACCATTGAAGATTTTATGTTATAAGCACTTAAGCTTCATGGTTTCTGAAACTCTGAGAAAAAAGAATATCTTCATATAATTTTGAGGTGATCTTTAAAATAGTAGATTCTAACAGCACACCAGAATAAGTTTTATTGCGTTATCAAACACTATATTAGAAACAGCCTCTATCAAATTGTTTTCCTATACTGGAGATTTATTTCATAAACAGAATTTGTGCCAATCTGATATGGGGGGCGGGGGGAAGCACCCAACAGGAGTGAGAGCACCCTATAAAAGGAAAAATTATATTATTAGAATATTATATAGTATAGTATAATATAATGGGTTTTGCTCTCTACAAGTCAACTAGCTGCTTTAGTCTGATTTATGAACAGGAAGCAGTAACACAAACATCTTCAAAAAAATCACAAGTTTTTTGTTCAGTAAATATATTTTAGAAGTTTTGAGCCTGCTTGTATAGCCCTATTCTTCAGTTCACTGCAAGGGTTAAGAATCATTTATGACCTATCCAACAGCTTTCTCTACAATGCTCGACTTCTATTCCTCTGAAGATTGCTTTATTTCAAAACATCTCTACCGAGCATATGGGGAAATAGCATAAGATGTCATCTGGATTGTACAGTCCTTTGATATAGTCTAATTTGAAGTGTTATACAATAAGAACTACATAATTAAAAACTAAGTTACAAGAACTAACCATTAATAAAAGTCAGTTTACAGCTGCTCACAAACAAACTATCCCTTACCATAAGGTAATTTTAAAAATAAGTATCTGATGCAGAGTCAGTAATCTAACCAATTACCAGAAAGCAGTGACAACCACTTGTTATATTGCATAAAAAATGGCTTTTAAGGCTTTGAAGATTTTTTGACAGAGGTAAAGGTATTTATTATCATTAATTTTACCGTTCTATCATGGGTGAATATTGAATATTAAAATGGCCCTTCTGTTTTCATACTGAATTCTACTAGTCCATGCTCTATCAGATACTATTGAATATGAGAATGTGTAATAGTCTAAAAGGAGCATCTCATTGGAGGTTGTGAGGTTTTTCCCCACCTTTCCCTTTTAAGCCTTTTGGCTTACACCACTTCAGTTTAGAGAGCATCACCAGCAAGCTCCTCGATAATAATTCACCATTTAAGCAGCGCAGTGAGTGCCAGCCTGATACAATGTGTCTTTTCCACTTGCACCTAAATTTCTCAGTTTAGGAGTGTACTATAGAAAAAAAAACTGCTAGGGAAACAAATGAACTCTAGGACACATACAAGAAATGGCTAATTGACATGTTACCCATCACCAGAAGCCAAAGCTCCATCAGCTGCTGTAGACAGCAGTAAAACACAGCTCACCTGGCAGCTGGGAGGGACAGGGTAAGAGGAGCAGTTATGTTACTGCTGTAGTAGTAAACTACAAAGCTAAAGTTTGAGAGACAGAAAAATCCACATGTTTTGCTTTTAATAAACCTTAAAAGTGGTAAATACAGTATATCCTAAAAAGTGATACTTGAACATACTTCAATACAAGGGAACAAAAATTACACTTCTAACCTGCTTCCTGTTACTTTCTCCTTTCATACTTCCTCTAAAACACACAAGTCTCGTTGGCAATATATGCAGCTGAATACCAAAATACAGAATTCTCTTTGGAATAGTATAGAATATTTTTCAAATCTCTCTTTTCATGGTTAAAGTATTTTAAACCTTACATTGAGAACAAAGAACAAAAGTTCTAACTGGCTTAACTAATACTTCTGATTAAAGCACTCTTTTAATAAGACAACATCCAAGTTAATTTTGTGTTTCTCCCCAACACAACTTGCAGTTTAAATCTGGCTTCCTATCACCAACTGCTTTCTAAACCAATAACACAAAAGGCAAAGATGTATAGTTTCAAACACATCACATGTAGGAAGAAACGTGCACCTACCAAGTGAACATAGGGCACAAAGTATCCAAAAAGTGCAGTTGGGATCCCAAAAGCCCAGATTCGGTAACTGAGAACTTTGAAAACAGAGAAGTTGCAAATCTTTTTCGAGGGAGGAAGTTTGAATTTCCCCTTCTTTCCTCCCTCCTTGTCTTTGGTGTTGGGAACAAGGGGTTTGTATGTAAATCCAGCCAGGAACAGAACAAACATGAGGATGCAGAGGACCCTCAAGGTGTTGAAGAGGTTGACGGAGTCGATCAGGACCCTCAGGAGGAAAGGCAGGGACACAGTGAACAAGCTGCTGCCTGCGGTGACGATGCCATTCACGAGGCCCAGACGCTTCTTGAAGTAGTGCCCGAGAATGACCAGGGATGGCTGGTAGGCAAAGGAGCAGCCACTGGCAAACAAGATGCTGTAGGTGAAATACAGGGGTTCAATGGTGCTGTAGCAAAAGAAAAGAATGAATCATTAGTGTTTTGTGAGGAAGTGGATGCTCATTCACCTGAAAGCGACAACAAGACAGTTTCCCAATCAATCAACATCACTCACTTCTGTAAATAAGAGTTTCTATGTATTTATAGTTGAATAGTACTGTATCAGCTTAATTCAGCAATTTTTCTGTCTCTTTCCACTGAAAAATTTCACAGAATTCACTGAACAGGTAAAAAAAGAAAAATTACATTCAATCATAACTACACCAAGTAGTGCAGCTAAAAAAAGTTTTAAAATCATTGTCAGGGCAAATTAGCCAAAGGTAAGTTCAACCTTTGCTGGAGTTTTGGATTTATTTTTTTCCCCAAAGAAAATTGCACTGTTTTGATTTACACATTTCTTCACTGTGCTAGCAGTTCAAACGTAATACTGAACTCTCCTTGTGAACCCAGAAAAATCAAGTAAACAGTTTATTATGAAAATGCAGTAGCAAAGGTGGTAAACATCATTAATAATGAAAAATAAAACATTTAAATACTGACAAATTTTTGTTATATAATACACTACTATTAAATTACAGACTTTCAAGGTATTAATTTTTTAGACAAATTTTTGAATAAATATTTTAAATTCAGTGTTTTGATATATATATTGAATATGCTAGGAAAGAACTAAAAAAGATTTGTTAATAAGGAATAAAACATTTCATCTCATAGAAAGGTGGATCTTCATCATAAAGTTCACCATCATTACCATTTACTATACAACTGAAATAAAGCAGAGCCATTGTAATTGATCAGACAGACACCGAACATCAATAAAAAATACTTGTGCAAGAAATGTTAAAAGTATGAATTAACAGTATTAGTATAATTAATTTAATTAGCACTGTAGTATTAGTTAGTCAAAGAAAACATTTCTTAACATTTAGATAGAGGCAGCGTGCAAGAAATTTTTATACAAGATTTCTGAGGTGGTACAGGACAGTTTATATAATTTTTTTAATGTTATGTTTTCAATGAAACACCCCTCCCCCCTTCTCATTACTTAACACCTGTTTTTAAAGCAGTTCTGGAAAACAGTTAATCTGTTAGCCCATATATTAACTTTTTTTAAGGAGCGTGGATGCTCTATATAATGCTTTTGGTCACAGGATGCAACCTGCCAGCACCCCTCTATACAAAGATAGACTCCACAAGCTTTCTATGCAGTTAAAGTTCTTAGAAAATAGTATTTGACTAATGAAGGTCTAACACCAGGAACTCTGGTTTTGTGTATTATACTGAAATATAATTATTTGTGTAACATAATATTGTCACTTTCTATATTAAACCATCAGTTTCTGAAACTGACGGTACCCAACATAAGCCAGCAGAAACAACATAAGGAGAAAAGACTTATTACTTTTATTAATGGAAAATAACCAGGAAAAATAAAACCAGAAGTTACAAAATGAGAGGAGCAACATAATACAGTCAGGACAGTGAACTTCTGCTTCCATCTGTAGATTCATTTAAAGAGTCTGCAGCACAACATGCACATTAAAATATTGTCCTGCATCATAGACACTCTTACATCTCAATTTCCTAAGACATAAAATTTATGTTAAGAAATCAGTGCCTTGTAAAACCAGTAGATCATATTGACATTTGTCTGCTTTACGGTATTTCTCTTCCAAAACATTGACTGCTATATCTGAACTACACTCCTTTAATGAACTGATAACATCATGGGCATAAATCATTTTAGTGTAAGTAACATAACGAAACATCAAGCATGCACATCGACCTGGCATGTACTCTTACAAGAATTCACCTCTCAAAGTGCTCTTCAAAGCTTAGTTAACCTGAAATATTTTTAAAGCCTTTACAAAACAACTCGCTCTTGCATGTCTCTTCTGTGCCCCTGTTCCACTGGGTATCAAAGACAAGAATTATCTTTGTCTAATAACAAGACTGGTTTAACATTCATCATTCAACATACTACTAGGAAGCAAGGAGGATGAAAGATTTTTCCAAGACACATCTTTCAATTTTTAGCTCACGTTTAGTAAGAAGCTTCTTAAAACGTATCAAGAAGTGGAGGGTTTGTTTGTTTGTTTAATCAAATTAATTAAGCCAAATATTTGCACCTGCATTAACCATCCAGATTACAGCTCACATCCATCTGGTTCAGAGTACCAGCACAGAAAAGGCATTTTCACAAGCTTTTTGTCTGTATAAATACATTTGCACCTAAGTAGAAAACTCTTCTGAATGTAGCTTGATTGTTCCTACACTTATTCTGCTAAGGGTGGGGAAAAAAATAGTCTGAGAACTAACTGGTTTATTTTCCTGCTACTTCTTACACCCTACCTTCATTAATCAATTTCTGATGATGACTAGGCTAAGTACATTTCCTGTTTCCTCATCTTCTACAGGGTAGATCCAACAAATCAGTCACTCTTGAATTTCTTAAGATTTATTCTGCAGGAGTTACAGAAACATACAAATGAATTGTAAACTAGAAGAAAAAACCCAAAACAAATAAGCCCTAAGTATAGTCAAAACACCAAGGTTTTCTCTATCTCCATGTTTGGCAATTGGACCAGTAAGAACAGAAGAAAACATCTAATTTTACTAGAATTTTAACACCTTCCTGGAGGTCCTACTGTGGTTTTATCAGCATTAAAACTGTTCCAAAAGAAAATTAAGGGGACAGGGCAGGGAAGGAAGACAACAATGTTTACAATTGTCCAACAGGTACAATGTTTATGTACCTGTTAAAACACAATATACATCAAGCAAACATGTAAGTTTGTCCTGGACAATGCTGTTGATCTTATTGCCCTAATCTTGCTGTTGATATATTTATACATAGTGGTTCCTGTTAAATAGGGAGTCTTGTTATGACATTATATTTTTAAAAACACTTTTTAAGTTGAAATTTCTCAAGTAATAGTTTGAGAGACAAAACCAAACCTAAATAAAACAAGTTTTCTACAGAAAATATAAAGCTGCACTGTTTACCCCTTCATATTCTGTTGATTGGATCAACATTACAACACTATAAGATTGATAAAATACTTAGAAAGTTATGAATTTAAGTTTTTTACCTTACAAAAGAACTTGAAAGGAGTCCAACAAGCCCTACTGCAGCTCCAATAACAGCTACTTTTCGACAGCCAAACAGGTCTGTGAATATGCTGACTATTGGGGAACAGAAGAAGACCATCCCCATAGAAAGAGAGCTCACCCATGCTGCAAAACAGAAAAACAAAAAAGACATTTTAGAAGACAAAGTGATTTCAGCTTTCAGTTAATACTTCTTTTCACCTAGGGTTTTATGTTGCTGAACTAAAGCTGGGTAGCAATTGGGTTACTATTTTAAAAACTCTTAAATACATTTTAAAATATGTTAGGTAAACATGGTAAAAAAAACCTAATAATTTACATAAACAACTCATTTAGATTTTGTCAGCTCGAAGAATGCAATTAATTTTTTTGTAGCTATTACTTCTACTTCTTTTTCTTTTAATAAACATACAGGCATTTCTCTAGTAACTAACCTAATATTCAAACTGATGTCCAGGTCATAAAGACACATTTGAGGCTCCATATCCATTTTGACATCATTTAGTACATATGACTTGACTTAATGCTAGACCTTAATGACTTTAAACAGGTACATCTGCTGAAAAAAAAAATTATTTTTACTTCATTACTAGATGTAGATCATACAGAACATCAGTAGTGAATAAACAACAACTAGCTTTTATACTATAATATACACATTAGGAAGGTGATTTTACTTAATACTAAACAAATTTGAGTCAGAAAAACCATTTCTATATATAATGGGAAAATTTCACTATTTTTGATACTGCTCTAGCTTTACAGACATTGTGGAAACTGTACTTGGTTTATTAGATCATTAAGATTCAATTCAGATGGGTCCACTATGGTTTCAGCCACCAGTGGTCCTTATTAGCACAGCTAAAAGTTACAACTAATGTATTTGGTATATATATTAGCATGAATATTGCAAATGTCCTCACCTATATGGGGAAGAAAAATGTTCTAAACAGGAAGTGGAAAAAGCTGCTAATGCAAAATGACTTTGAAATAATATTTTAACTTAATTTTGAGTTATACAGAAGACAAGACTACTTTTTCAACCTGAAACGGTTTTTAATCTGTGTAACTGGAATTTTGTTTACAGTATCTTTCCTAAAGACATAGATAGATAAACAATTGTGATTCAGTGATGAGGGCAAATAAAACTACCTGGAAAAGCATGTAACCACAAGACTAAATGAAGTATATTTGCAAGTAGATCTACCACTACCAAGGCTTAGAAGATGTGTTGTTAAAGTGCCAATGAGCCTTACACATTGACTAAGACCTCATTGTGAAAGACACTCATGACAGAAAAAGAAACCAACAAGCAAAAACTTGTTTCTTCCAAGAGTTTACAATGTAAATGAAAGAGAACAGATGGCTAGAGAAAACCAGAAACGAGTACAAGAAACAAAACCTTTATTTTAGAGCAAACAATGCTCTCAATGAACCATGACCTAACTGTCTGGGGAAGGGAGGGTGGGATGTGTGTTATCAGGTTTTTTTGAGCATGTGATAAAATAATGGAGTTTCAAGGCACAATCTAAAGAGTGAGGTACTTTTATGGCCATTCCCTGTGTTTCCTGATTAGGACTCCCCTATATACGATAGCCCTGCCAGCCTTGCACCTCTGCAGCAAAAACTCAAGCTTTATGAAGGGAGAGCACAAGAGAAAAGAACATGGACCCTGTGACACTGTCTGAAAGGTAAAGACCAAGTTTATGAAAGGTCTAGTCTTTCTCTGCAGTTGAGAGAAGCACCTCAACTCAACCTCAAGAGCACCTTGAGTGTGGCAGGACATGACTCCTCTGAGATCTGTCCCCTATTACAGCCCAGATGGTTACTGATGGTACAAGACATTATACCAACCACAGTTTGTAAACAGGAGTCTGAGGGAGGAGATGCTTCCATACAGCCTGGAGACCAGCCAGTTACAAAGCTTCTAAGAAGTCCAACTTCTGCAAGACTCCTCATCCTTTTACTTATCTTTCCCAGAGTGTGCCTGCAGTTTTACTGTCCAAGGGCAACTGCAAACACTAGGGGATAGAATGTCCATGTCGGCTTGCCATCCTCCCAAATAAATGATGGCTATACCCCACGATCAGTCCTCAGCACCTCTGTGTGATTTGTAGGGCAGCACTAAGAATCAGAGTCCCTGTGACTCCTGGGGGTACCTGCGAGGCCAAGAGGCAGCTAAATATTGAGAAGCAGCCATCACAAGTTTCACATGGTATGAAGGTACCAAGGAACAGCTGAACCTCCTTTCACCCTTCCTGTCCAGGTTCAAAAAGACACAAAGGCAGTAGGTA